>VXCM01005479.1:0-33714 GCA_014773175.1 Lucifuga dentata
CTGCTGCTCAGAAATGCTGACTTCTGCCCTTAGTCTAGCTTCCACTACTCTTTCCCATAACTTCAATGTGTGGCTCATCAACTTTATTCCTCTGTAAAAAAATACACAAGGGATAAAATGTGATAAATGCCTTGGACAAATATTGTAATTATAGACATTCTGCAGCAATAAAAAAAAAAAAATAGCATGGTTTAAAATGTCACTGTATGAATGCCTTAACATTTTGAACTATTATATGAGATAGATGAAGAGTTGCCTTCCTCACTTTTTCATTTACCAAGTTGGGTGGTTTCTCTAGGCAGCATTACACACAGGTGCCAGTATTGACAAAGCATTTATGAGCTTTGATGAGTAATTAGTCAGAGGAAATCGGATTAGCAGGGATTGGCCCAGTAACCGATAATTAGACTTTGATGAAATCTTTCTTTCCACAATGTGCTTTACAAAAACGCAAAGTTCTATTTGTGTATCTGAGAAGCTACAAAAAATAGATACTGTTCAAGTGAAAATACAATAATGTTTCTAATGAGAAACTCAGAACCTTGTTGCAAAAATAAAAGGGGTAGAAAAGGGGATTTTGTTTCCTTGTGTTAATTTAGAAAGCTAATTATCTAAATGTGTTCACACCGTTCCCCTGAATGTCTCATGCATTTTCTTTTTGTAGTATTTTGATCATTATTTTTGTTCAAGGGCTGGAACCAAATTTGTGTTCTTTCCACCTCGAGTCTTCAGTGATGATACCACATGAAAACACCAGAGGACAACATGCTGAAAGTCATCCAGTTGTCAAAACACACTATGCATTTAAAACACTGCAGCCTTTGTGGTCATTTGTCAAGAGCAATTGTGGTTAATAACAGCAGAAATATTCTTAAGTTTATGCAAATTAACCACATGAGACTTAGGCAAGGATTTATATTTTAAATCAAGCTACAGGCATAAAGAAATTAACTCAAATCTGAACACACATGTACGGATACATGCTTATTCACACATATTTTGAGTGTATGTATGCAATGGAAGGAACAGAGCACAGTCTTATCAGTGAGCCATTGTAAGCTGTTGATCATTACGTCACTCTACTTGCTGATTAGGCCTTTGTGGACTGTCTGTTTCATAAACAGAGTCCAATATCCTTCACCACAACCAGCAGATCCCCGCCCATCCAGGGCCGTACGCAGGGTTTTAGAAATACCGAGGTCCAAAACCTGAGCCTGTTAGGGGGGTTCGATTTCCCTGATCTAAATACGTGCATTTTAAGATGTTTGGAGAGATAAAAATTTAATAACAATAGCTTTAAAACCATGTCAGTCAGTAGCATAAACGATCTGTCTCTGCTTTTCATAACCTGCTCCCTCTGTCTCATGTCCTCCTCTCTCTGTCCTCAGCATTACAATCATTCTTTCATTTCTCTCTCTGTCTTCAACTCTGTCCTCTCTCTCTCTCTCTCTCTGTATTCACTGCCTGTCCCTTTCTCTGTGACTTCTCACGTGTCTCTCCTGCAAAAGTGTATTAAAATAATTTAGTAAAATTATATACACCTTTATTTCATCTTTGTGTTTGCATCATTTTGGATTTGATTATAGAAATGTGTCTCAAACAGTACATAAACACAAGCAAAATGTGTGTTATACAATAATACTATATTACACTACAATGATGTTAGGTGTTTTGTGTTGTTGTTAAATTGAGCCTTTTGGTTCCACTGTAAAGAATGTAAAGAAAAGTAATTCAATTAGATCCCAGAGAACAAAATTTGCAGGGGTAGAAATACTACCTATTACAACTACCCATGGAAAATAGTTTAAATCATACCTTAGAATGATGTATTTCCTGACTAAGCATCTTATTCAGCACATTTTGTGGGTTAGGGTTAGCTAATAAGCCGTGATCCTCAGTTAAGGTAATCAGCTGCTGAAATAAATATCATGTTTACCGGTACGTGGAGTATTTTCAGAAAATCACAGGAATACTATGACAATACCTAGAAAAACAGGTAATTTGCTAAACATATAAATTGATGGAACAATATCAGGGGGTCGGCTGAGGGAATTCCAAAACTCCGGAATGTTCCAGCACATAGACAGACCCGCATCGACGGAGGTACAGGATAATTACTGAAAACACGTAACGGGTAAGATCCTTTACAAAACAAACAAACAAAAACAAAAAAAAAAAAAAAAANAGGAGTCCGGAAAACTTAAAGTTAGCTAATGTCACTTACGGTAATCAGCTGTTTACCGGTACCGGTAGTGGATTATTTTCAGAAAATCACAGGAAAACTATGACAATTCTCAGAAAAACAGGTACTTTGCTAAACAAATAAACTGATGGAACAACGTCAGGGCGTCGGTTTATATGCCGGTTTCTTTAAAAATCTAAATTTGCAGGTCAAAATCCAGGGTCGGCTTCACTTAAAGAACCTCCATGTGTGTGGAGCAAAGATATTCTAGTAACAAACAAGATAATGCACTGCACCACACGCACACGCACACACACACACAGCAATGACGGCGATCAGATGAGCAAGTCGGTCATTTTGCCATGATATAATAACTTTGCCGCACCAAAGTAAAATTATTTTAGGCGATTAATTCACGACTTGTATTATACACCTAGGAAAAACTACCAGGTCCGGACCTCGGTGACCTCCATGGTGGGTACGGCCATGCGCCCATCTGCCTCCCCCACCTCACTTTGCCTTGTCTTGCTAGTTGAAGCCCAAATGGCACCTGCCACTTTCTTTTCAAGCTTGGCCAAGAGAGTGTTTAGAAAACTGTGTTTCGAGGTGTCTCTTCTATGCCGCCCTGCAAATCTGAAGATGCGTAATTTTCTTACAAGAGCTACCATAATAATAGCTCTGTGCTTTGAGTAACTTTGAGTATTAATGCCATTTCTTGCTCAGTGATTCATCAAATGCATTAATATGAAGGTTGGTGATGGATGGAAAGAGACAGAGGAGAGGGGAGGAGAGGAGAGGAGAGGAGAGATTCAAGGCCATCTTTCCCCATTTATCCTTCTAAGTCCAGGCAAAGTTGAACTACCTTGTCTTTCAAATTCTGAATGCTCTCTTCTCCTTATCTAACCAATGATCTCGAGTCAACAAATCTGAAATTGCTCCAGAATTCTTTCCCTGGTTGTGCGAAAGGCCAATTTCTGCCGCATTGTGCCAATTTGTAATGTTGTGTGAACCTAAACAATATCTGACTCTCTTTGGAAAAGAACACTCCTTTTAGTTTTCAATGGTGCTTTCCAGTTTTTGGTTTAAGCACTGTGGCTGCAACATTTATGTACAGTACACCTCCACAGTCTCTGTGAACCTTGTAAGGATAAAAACGGTGTAAAGGACCATACTGGTCATTTTGCATGTTTTAGCCCAATGAATACTACTGTATGTGTTACGTTACTGAAAAGCATTTTCCAAAACATAAAACCATATTTTAGTTTTTGTATCATTTTGCCAAATTCCCTAATCTTTCAAAATGTTCAGGTGATATACCCACCTTAAAATTCAATGTTTCACATGTTAATGTTTATGCCCGATTGGGGAAGACATGGTCATTTCAATTTCTCGGTAAAAGCAGTTTTCTCCTGGGACAATATTCCCTGTCAGAGACATAAATTTTCTTCCGTATAGCTCACGCTGGATTGGTTAAATTAAATAACTTTGACACAAAACAAATTTAACAGACGTCATGTTCACTGTGATGGATTACCTACCTCCAATACATCTTAAGTCTCTATAAGTTGATTTTTATAATATATTGAAATGAACTGATGGCTGCCTGGAAGGTGGAAAAAAACAATTTTAATATTTACCACTGCAGTGCTACATTTGGAAAATGGTTGACAGTAATGTAACTTGTATGTGGGTTGTATTTATTGGGCTCAAACCGGTATGGTCCTTAAAATTAAAAGCATAATACCTGACTGTGCCTTTCATTTAAACTCTTTTTTCTGAAACTCCTTAAAGTGCTGCATGCTAAAGCACACTTCTTACAAACAAAACAGCGAATGCAATGACAAGTTCAATCAAGTGACACTGCAGATCTGCTAAAACATCTTGAATGCCCTTGGCAATATTTCCAATAATTCTCTGGAAAAATCATGCTGCAAAGCTTATTTGAAAAGACAGAACAAATAAAAGAAGACAAATTCTCCCAATAAACAAATCATTACTCAGTGTCTTCTTGAAAAGAAAGAAAAAGCATAAACTTTACAAAGAAAGTCTTGAGTTAAAGCTGTATTATTTTCACTACACAAATCTTGAAAAAATATCGCATTTTACATATAGAATTATTATTATTATTTTTTTTTTTATTTAACAAATTGTAAGATAATTATGTTTGGAAGCCCATTTCCACCACCTCAAATTAAAAAATTAAAAAATTGCATTCCCTCCCAAAGTTTGCGTTCTCTTGCAAAGTTTTGCAACAAAGTTTGTGTTCCCTTGCAAATGTTTTGCATCCCCTCACAAACAGCAGCAGGCGTCACAACTGGACAGCACAGCAGAGGCTGAGGGGAAGTTGGCTTTGCTGCTACATTTTGTCAATATTTACCTATTTGCCACTTGTGAGGGGACGCAAACTTTGCAAGTGGATGCAAAACTTTTGCGAAGGAATGCAAAAATTTGGTGAACGCAAATTCTGCAAGGGAACACAATCTTTTTATTCTTTATTTTGAGGTGGCAGAAATGGGCTTCCATACTTATGTAATGTATAACTTTAAAATGCAAGGAAAACATATGAAGTGTAGAGAGACACACTGCTGCACTGCTTCTCTCACGCTGACGCTGCTTTTCTCTTCTATTTGATTCACTACCATGTGCTTTGACTATTGATTACAATGCCAATTTACATGGAAATAAACTAATGATTATCTAATGAGTGCATTCAGGAAATTTGACTTCAGTTAACAATGTTAAAAAGATCAAATGAATGGTATAGATTACTGAGGAGTTAGCACTGAGAAGAGGAGTGGCTTCCTACAGGAGGTGTAGAGCTGAAGGAGATAAACAGGCAATCCAAGAACCCAACAACTCTGTTGGTAATTACAAAGGACTTCAGGGGCTCTTCGTAGGAAATGAGTTGTGTGTCATCTATGCAGAAAAAGAAAAATCATCTCTGGAATTATTAGAATTCACAGCTAAACAGAGGATAAATAAAGGAATATTAATATCATGGCATCATGGCTATGCTTTCCCATGATTCTGCACAGTTAAAACCAGACACACACAAAGAAGGCAACAATTACCTGTTACACAGGGGCAAAGTTATAAAGGGAAAATGTATCTTATGGGTGCTTGCTGAGAGGAACAACAACAGCAGGGAATAAATTGTGAAATGGCCTCTCTCATGATTTGGTTTTTTTTTTTTTTTTTTGTTTGTTTTGTTTTTTTTAATTCACAACTGCACAGCAGCCCTTTACTGTACTTACTGGTGCTGCAGATATTTAAAACTGTTTAATGAGAATTCTGTTCTAAGGTTTGAAAAACATTCAGAAAATGAAGTTTTGCCCTGTTCTAACGATGACAGTGGTGAAAGTCTTCTCAGGCTTTCTATGGTTTTAACTCTTACTAACACTAGAGTTTGCAAAGCTATCAGTTACTTGTAGGGCATTTAGCACTGGCTTCAATACAAATTCATCTTCTGGCTCAGGTCTGAATGGAGGCTTGCAACCACTCTCCTGCATAGCAATGATACAAAAACCAATGAGGTCTTACTGATTTCCCTCACACTCTTCCAAAAAACACTCTGAAGGCGAGCTGATTCCTTACTGAAGTCAGTGCAAACGCCATGCATACATTTATTTTATCCTGCTGAAATGTTACTTCCACCATAAAGAAGAATTCTTTTTAAAATGAGGTCTAACTGAAGTTGGCTTCTTTGGTTCAGAAGGGAAAAAGGAAAGGAAGGAAGGAAGGGCAGAGGGAAAATTTCAATCCTTTTGTAAACATGTACGGACACAAATGCAAGTATTTGCTCGTTAATCTGGCTGTATAATTTAGCAGAGCACAAATATAAAACCAAAACATTCTGCATGGCTGATACGATTAGCCTATTAAATCCACATAAGAATTTCAATGTGAAAATTAATAAAAAGTTTAACAGCTTCTGACAGAAGGTTTGTAAGATGATCCACTAAGGAAACCTGATGCATACAGTTGAAATGCAGCATTAGTATTTCTAATTTGACCTATTATTGATATCTATACAGACAAGAATTACATGTAATATCAATAAAGGAAAATAAAGGGAAAAAAAGCTTACTAAATGAAGGAAGAGGAATACAGCTACTGTGGTGGCAGCTTTCAGGAGTGGAAAAGAAGAACAGGTTTTCACTCTCTTCATCTTCCCCCTCCCTTCATTCATTTCTGATCTGACCCTCAACATCACCCATCTACACCCCCACTACCCTGACTCACCCCTACCTTTACCTGAGCCTCCCATTTCCCAAGAGGCATTAAACTCACTGGCCCTGTTTGATTTAGGCAGGTCGGGTGTCAGTGTTCAGTACAAGCCCATGGTGAACCATGAATAATGGATCTGCCATGGGTCTGAGTCCCCCTGGGACTCCTAGCTTCCCCCCTCGTCTCACTCCTGCTGTGACTGGAATAGTCAATGTCCCATTAACAACCAATGATTCATAAAGGCTCCCACTGCCAGTGTGCAAGAAACAGGAAATGTAAAAGAGAGACAGTTGATGGGAAACAGAAATTATGACACCCTATACACTTACGTTGTATGTTTGTATTTTGATCAATAAATGAGGGAAAACATGTATAAAAATTAGCATTTAGGCCATGACACACCGGGCTGTAATGGCGGGTTTAGAGATGAAACAATTTTTCCTCTGTGGCTAACATCTGGGTTCAAAGAATTAGCAACAGAACAACCAACAGTTGATGTGCTAATTTACAAAGCATATTTTAAGCTTTTTGATTTCAACCTTTTAAGATGCCATATAAATAATAATAAAAATGTATAATGAAAGATTTGATCCAGGTCATAAAACTCAAAACTACACGAGTCCCTGTAGCTTCTTTACATAATAACCATTTGATTATCTCGTTTGTTAAAAGTTTGTTGAAAGAGATTCATAGCACCACAATGTGGAAAAACGCCTTGTTCATACCTTTTCAGGATGTCCACACAGGAAGGTGGGATGAAAAGCCATCACCATAGAGACAGGAGGCAGTGGCGTGGTGTGTAAATAATCTATTGGAGGAATTTGCACAGCTTGTCAGACCTGCACAATTATGCAACTTGCACTCTGTGCTACATTTATCGTGTAAAATTGAGTTCAGTCTTTTCTACTTACTTTTATTTTTTGTTACTTTGCTATCTTAGTTATCTATTATCTTATATTATTATCTTATATTATCTAACACTTTCCTTCATTGTAACGGACATAAAACAGACTGGCATTATGTTGCACAACAGCTTCAGCTGTTTGATTTATAATTATAATGTACAATATATTCATCTGCACATTTGATTGTGAGAAGACATTACAGCAGTTTTGCTCCTCTTTGTGTTCATATTGTGCTTGTTTGTTCTTGCTTTTTCTTCTCTTTTCCTGAAGTTCAATCTTGGAAAAAATCTGCAGTAGCTTATCTTTGATACATCTGTTTGAGGAGCAACGATGAGCTTTCCAGAGAGTTTTTTTTTTCTTTTCCCTAAGCCAGTCTATGTTCCCACTTATCCTCTACATAACACTAGTCTAATAATTATTGCATTGTGTGCAGTACTCTTACCNAAAAAAAAAAAAAAGCCATTAGCAAATTGCCATAGAACTGCTGTTGCAGGCTTACCAACAAGCCATCCAGATTTTGTTTTTTACTGTAATGTGCTAGCCATGAGCACAAATCTTAATGTATAGTGTGAAATTCGTAGGGGTAAAATAATTTATAAAAAGTACAAGGCTTATCTGCAAGGTGCATTAATAAATTAGGTATACATAAGATCTTTTTGTTGCTGTCCATTATCTCACTGTATTCAGAGTTGATGCTAATTTAGTAACAGGGCTTTGGCATGAAATGAAATGTGCATATATCAAATGGATTATCAACTACTTTTTTCAATTAAAAAAAATGTTTAAAAGGATTTACAGCATGACCAAATTTCTCAAAACACTGTCCTCTAAATGTATCACAGGGTGACATCATACCAACAGCTCCATTTGGACCCAAAATGTCACACGAGATTATCCTCAAAGTCAACATTATCAATCTCATCATAAATAGGAGAATGGGGTTGTTTGCTATGGCAGTTTGAAATTTCACAGAGAAGTTAATACTTTTCAGATCTTTCAATCACCTCCTGCTATAACAGTCTGCAGTGACATTTACTGTGACGTGAGCTTCATCACTTTACGTTCAGTTTCCTTACTCTCACTCTCCTCACTCCTTTTTCCCCATCTGCCACCCATCTCCTTACATGCTGAAACATGATTAGAATAAGGTTTCAAACCAGTGAGAATGGGAGACTATTTCTAATTTACAGGTAGAATATAACCACCTGTTGCTACAAAGAGATGGAGGCTGATTAAACATCAGTGGCACATTGGCTCCTATACAGTCAAGCCTGTGCAGCTCAGTGTTAGTATGACACAAAAAAGTAGGACATGGAGGCTCATGAATAGGGCTGGATATTAACTCTGATATCCCAATTACATTTGAATTCGATTTCGATTTTCGAAGTCCTGATTCAATTCGACTCGATTTAATTCAATTCGATTTGGTTAAATTCTGTAAAATTTTGTGAGGGTTATGTCTTCTTAATTACATTATTGTATAAAAAAAAGTGTACAAAATATATGTTTGAAAACTTAATGTGTATTAAAGGAAACCATTCCCAGCTGTCACAGGCTCAGGCTAAGCTTTTGCCTGGCTGTAGAGAGGCTCTGAAGCTCTTTGGCATCCACATAGAGCTTTGTGTAGCCACCTTACTAATGTGTTGTTATGTGGGCACAGTGTACAAGGATTCCTGTATTTTAAACATGTTCCGAACTAAATCCCTCGTTATCTACGCTGCAAGGGCGCATATCCTTGCATATAAAAATAGCAACGGATTCTGGGGGTTTTTTGGCTGGAGGTGAGGCAGGTGGCAGCTTGCCAATCGATGTGTTTTCTACCATCATCTGTCTTCATTCAGGTGTCAGTGGCGTAGACTTCACGGCGGTGGGGTGATGCCTCGTCAAGTAGCTCCACAAGTTCAATGTGTTGCCATAAAATTTTACTTCTGAGCTATGTATTTTGCAAATGGCCTTATTTTGTTGGGCTCTTTTGAGTCCTTTTGCTTTTAAAAGGGAAAATTAGTCCAAAATCTGCTTCAAATCTGGAAGCGGAGTCACAGGCGCAATGTTGTTTCCATCGTAGAGTAATCAATCTACATAAGACAGAACTTATGCTACTAGCATTATGTATGCTACTAGCATTCAATTAAAAATTAGACTATTTTAAAAGATTGATTTTTAATTTTATGAATCGATATTGGAATCATTTCAATTTGAAATGAAATTAATAAAAAAATCAATTTTTTTAACCACCTCTAATCATGAAGTGTCATAGTTGCAGTATTACAAAAAGACACAAATATATGTATATATACAGTATACAGTGGGGTCCAAATATCTGAGACCACATCAAAAATCTGTGATGTTTTCCATGTAAATCTGGAAATAATCAGAAAGTCTGACATCACAAGAAGCTCTATGGAACATTGTCAAATCATACTGTGATAACTTGGGTCATCAGGTTTTGCACAAACTTGTGAGTCCATGCCAGCTTGAAGCATGCTGTCATTAAAGCAAAAGGGGAGCATACTAAATACTAAGATATTCTGAAATTCATGTACATTTTTCAAAGATTCAACATTTCATTCAAATTGTTAAGATGATATTATCATTTGTAATGAAAAATCTTGTATTAAATTCAAAAAGAATGCAAAATATAGATTTATATTTATAGAAGCATTTTCACAATGGTCTCAGACTCACATAGACACACACACACACACAATGGGGTCCCCATTGTGTTATGTGTGCTGCGATGGACAGCCAAAGCTTTCAGACATCACACATAGGTTCACACACACACACACACACACACACACACACACACACACACACNGAGAGAGAGAGAGAGAGAGAGAGAGAGAGAGATCAACATCTGTACATCGCTGAGACACTTTAAAATAAAACCAGACATGCTAAGATGCCACATAATCCCCCATACACAGGTGGGAGGGCAAAAGCCAAATGCTGGAACATGTCAATCAAATTATATCCCTATTGGTACCAGCACAATGTAAGAGCATAATTGGCTCAAATTATGCAGCTCCACTTGAGAGTTTTGTGATTGCAAACTGTTAAGACAAATATACCCTTTGAAGTTCATGCAAGTCAGAGTAGGTGGCCAAAGCAATTTGGACTTCAGCTGGTTCAAGAGGGGTTATTACTTTAATTTAAGGGAGTGTGAAACAAAGAGCATTGCTTTTTTTCTGTCAGAATCAGGAGGCAGAGAAGATTTGTCACTAAAACCATTCCCTACAGAACAGGTGAATCATTTCAGTGTGATGGTTAGCATTTAAAGTTACAAATCATCTAGAACTAGGCCATGTAACTTTAAACAGAAATGTATGTTAATGCAGCATTATTTACGTTGAAAGTAAAATGCAATTGAAATCACATAAAATAGTGACAAAAACATAATTAATGCTGAGATTGAAAAAAAAAAGTCAAGTAAATACATAAACAGATAGCCTGTCCATCAGTAGAAGGAAGATGAGAGGCAGACATATGGCAACATTTACTGAATAAGCAAAACAAATTTGTGATTTTAATACAAACAAGGAGATAATGTGAGCCCATGTGAACGTCATCCAGTGGTTATATGAATACAGTTAAGCTTTTAAATGAAGCATGCACAATTACACTGTGACATCTGTGAAGTATTATAATTTTATTCTGATTAATAGACACCAGGGGTACTATGGACACATCCACTCCACTAACACTCCACATTAATTCCCTCAGGACCACCTCTTCCCATAAATCCTCATCCTGATCTAAAACTGCTGGATAGATGAGAGTACATCAGATCTATAAGCTGACTCTTTTCTTTTGCTACAATCTGAGCCATTGTTTTATAATTTAAGAGAAATGACACTCACATATGAAACTACAACGACATGTCAAATGTCCACAAAGTACATGCAGCCATGATTGATTAATCTAGTATTTTCACAATAAATTGTTGAAATTTACCACGTCATCTTCCATGTCATCTTCCTAACAATATAGTTTTATGGATTGGAGTTAGACATTTATCTGCGTCATCGGCTCAATTTTTGAAGAGTTTTCAAAACACAAATATGGGAAAAGCACAGATCCAAGACTGACAATGACGACCACTAAGCACTCTGATGGACAATGCATGTAAAGATAGAACAACTGGTGGATAGGGGGATGAAGGAAAGAGTGAAGAGCAGAATTATTCAAAAGTTTGAAAAGTAGGGTGTGTCAAATTGGCTAGATAAGCAAAATGACTGACTGGTCAAATGACTGTTAAGTGTAAAATTAGCTGCCATGAGATTGTGGGATGTATAACTCACTAAGCTATAACCTGTCATCATGAATGAAGGCCAGACAGTTCATATTTGGTGCCAAATGTTCTTATCAATACAAGATACAGGAGCTCTGTGCATAATTGTCCTGTTTATCAGTTCTATTACAGGCCTTCCAGAGGTATAAAGCCAGGGCAGTAAATAAACACAGGCACTGTAGAGTTACAGTGCAATATTCCATCTCACTTGATAGATCTTTAATAAACACTGCATCCCTCACAGAAAAGAATTATGCTATCTATTTCAGTGTCTTCCAGAGTACAACCTCTCCCATATCAAACCAATTACTAGGAGAGCCTTACACAGACCTCTGTCAAATGCAATCATCATTTATTCCTCTAGCTGTTTGAGGATAAGTTTTACTGATCTGAGCTCAATGGTGAATTAATACTTGCAAAGTATGAGGAAAAACTAGAAATACACAGAGGAGAATCAATTTAGATACTAATAGAGAAATGTGAAATGAAATGATTGTAACGAGTTTTCACTTAAAACTGAAAACTTGTCAGTTCTCCACCCCACTGTATGTGAACAGTTAAGACATGGAAAGGTAAAGTTGTTTAATTCAAATCCAGCATTTTAGCTTTTAGAAAATACTATCCAGGTTATCATTCTGATTCATTGTTCATTGTTTAGAATGGCAATAAATATGTCTTTGCTTCAGGTTCGTCACGCAAACGGACCACTTTGAGTGACACCTGACTTGCATGGCAGTAAGAAAAACTTTCCACAACAAGTTTCGATGAAGATGCTCAGTCATCCAGGCGGTAGACATGTATGAAAACTCAGTCAGGTCAATTGGATTTAAGTTTTTTTTAATTCTGAAATGTTTCACCATCCATCCAAATGGCTTCATCAGTCAGAAAATTATGTTAAATGATGATGAAAATGATGAAAATGAAAATTTTCTGACTGACAAAGCCATTTGGATGGATGGTGAAATATTTCAGAATTTAATAAAACTTGAATCCAGTTGACCTGACTGAGTTTTCATACATTTCCACAACAAGCTTTCCACATATAGCAGCAACTATTCCCCTTAGATGTCTTTTTTTTTGTTGTTTATGTAAAGTCTTTTTTGAAAATGTTGCCATTGATAAACTAAATATCGTTCCACCACAGACCAGAAATAGCAACACAAAAGACTCCACAAAAGAACATCAGAGTTCAAGATTTAAACAATTTCACTTTCAAAACTGCAGGCAAAGTCATTTATCTACATGCTTTCCAGTGAATAACAGTATAAAAGAGAGGTGCTGATCTTTTGTTACAATATAAACACCTTGAACAGCAGCCAAGACACTTCGCCAACGTTCAAGCTGGCTACCACATAGTTATTACTGATTATGAAAGTGGCTTGATGACGGTACTGTATATTGACTGTTGTTGTAAGAAGGTAAAGAGAGAACGGCTTAGAAAGTGAGCAAAGTGATGGAAAAGAGGAAATGATAATATGAAGAGGACCACAGCAGTGATTACTGCCATTTGCTGGTAAATCCAGGTTTCACTGGTTTTCCAATCACAGCTGCAGCTTGGAGCTAAAGCAGCGCTGCAAACTGGGACAACTTCACAATCCTCAAGCTCAGAAGTATTGTTATGTCTCTTGGGTATTATCTTACAAAGCCCATTATGATGCAGAAACAAACAGGAGACGCAGACCCTGAGCAGAAGTAACTCTAGTGTGCATGCGTAGATTGTAGAAACACACACACACACACACAAACACACACACACACACACACAGTAGTTTAATCTGTGCAAAGATATGCATTATCAGTACAAATCCCAGCGTGTCCAGGGATTACTGATGTGTGCATGCAGCTGTGCACCATTAAAAACAGATGTGACATCTTCATATAATAAATTCTCTAAGGCAGATAACGTGAGTACAGCAAATTCAGCAATGTCTAAACAAAACAGAAAAGCACCCAAACACATTCACCACAGAACCCACTAATGCTTGTAATTCTGGTGGATGTTCAGTGAATTAATCCCGCGCAGTCATAATCACTGGTGCTGTCACATGCATGCATTTGCTTTTTCAAATGTGAGCCTGGTCTGAAATGAGAGCTGGTGTTAGAATACTAATACGTTCACAAAACTGCAATGGCCACTCAGATTCTGCCGTTACAATTTAGCTGCTTTGATCAATAGCATTCGCAGTGCTAAGATTTTTATTTGTCACTCCAGTTTTCAAAGAACCAATCATCACAGACTTGCCCTTCTAATTGAGATATCTGATGGTTTCAAGCCATGTTGGAGTGTTGTTCATGCAGCCAAAAAAAAAAACAAAAAACAACTGAGCCAGTGTACATCCCTGTAAAAGATCACTTTCCTATTTGAAAATAACACTGCCACAGCCAATCAGACTGGCTTGAATCTTCATCTGAACACCTTAATTGCATATTTTTTTCAAGTCCAGTCAATACTTCTCTGTGAAAAGAGCCTCTGCTCACTGGAGAGTGAGCTATCCAAGTCATCTTGGCAGATCTGCTCTGAAACCCTTCTGACTTTCTTGGCTGAACCTCTGAAAGACTTGAGATTTTTGTAGGATGGCAAATCTGGGAAGGAATACAATCCTGAGGGTGACATACAGTACATGATCCAATCTGATACTGACACTGTTTTCTATTTCTTTTCCAGCTCTGAGGTTTGTTTTTATAACTTTTATAGAAGTACTACTGTACAGCTTGAGTGATGACCTTGAACTTCACAGTTACTTTCAAGAGTTTGGTTTTCTCTATTCCTTCTTCGGCATTTACAACATAATTTTACTTTTCCCCAATCTGTGAAATATTCAATTTAATTAAGACACAAATCTCTTTTCAATTGTATTTTTGACATTTTTATGCTTTCATTTTACTTGAAATGTTCTTTCAACTAAAAAATATGGTCCTTAACACACTATTTCTATTTACTGTACAGTCCCAAAGCAAAGCATTAACAGGGAGATTAGCCATATATTAGCAGTCAAATACACCCACATGTGGCAGCATGAAACCACCCTCCTCTCTTTCCTTTTCCCATGTCTCCTCTCTCCCTGCCTCTGCTGTAAGAACTATGGTTATTTCATTTTTAATTTGTTTTGTTTATTTTAAACCAACTTCCAATTGACTTACATCTGCCAATTACTGTCATTCCCTTTTCATCTGGTAAAAAAAAACAAAACAAAAAAAAAAAAAAANAAAAAAAAAAAAAACACAAGATCATCTCAGGGGTTTATCGACATAATAAACAAGAAATTTCATTCTTTACAAATCCACATCCAATCAAATCCATATCCATATCCAAGTATTCACAGATGGATTACATATCAGTATGCAGCCTTTTACATATTATATGCAGAAGTATTTATGTGCTTTACTAACATGGATGGATAATATCACCCGTAGGATAATATCAGTTTATAATGTGCTATATCCCTTAATGGCTGATTTAATCTAGCTTGATAAGACTGGTGAGATTGTCAGTAACAAAATACAATATGTTTTCCATTTAAATGGACTGTGGCAGCTTGTGTGGGTGAAGTAAGATAATAGAGCAAGAACTTGGTTGTGATTCTGGATTAAGATTACTGAAAACCACTTATTAACAACATGCTGCATTTTTGTAAAGTTAGTTGAAGAGATTAAGGGCTTAGTGAAATTATAATAAACTTCATATATATACACACATGAATATATATATGAACACACACACACACACACACACACAGGTAGGTGCAGTGCAGCATTTACTACTTGGATAAAGTGGAATTTCAATCAATGGTGAATAATGTCCAGTCATTGTCCTTTTAACTTCTTTCAAATCATGTCCAGCTTTGCCATTCATACTGGTACTTATTAAAATGACCCAGGAAATGAATTGGAAAGACAAAAATAGCTTCTCCAAGCAGGAAAATCATTTTGTTCAGGAAGTGCAGTCATTTTATTTTGTAACACAAAAAAACAGAACAATATTTTTTTAAATAAAAGTACCCCCNCCCCCCCCCCCAAAAAAAACAAACAAACAAACAAACAAACAAAAAAAAACATTATTACATGATTGTGCTAGTTCTTCTTAGCTTGGTTAAGTGATTAGTAAAGTCAGATTTAATGAGATTTTGAGCTGTCATGGCTGGAAACAGCACCACTGATGTTAATGATGGCTGCATTCCATTAAGTTGTGCTAGTAGCCATGTCAGCACAATATGGGGCCCTGACACCGCCATTTTTAAGTGGAATGCAGCCAACATTGACGTGCTTCTTTTGTTATGATGTGTCAAAAGATCTACCATGAAAAGATCCATTATGCCAATGCTGCCACAACTGTGCGAAGCATTTTTGAAATAAATATCTATTATAAAGTTGATTTTGAAGAATCACTATGAATTTTAAGTATGTTGATGCTTCATACTATTTAAATTTGTCAAAATTTTTCCAAACTCTAACCTGTCTCAGCCTTCACCTCAGATGGGTTTCTGCAGTTTGCTTTGAAGCAGAGGAATGGGACTGCTACCTTTTAAGAGACTGTTATATATTTTTTGAGCTAAAAGTGTGAATATATACCAATAAGAAACTTGCAATGGATGCTATTCCTACAATGTTCTAGACCACTGGTGATCTTAAATTGTTGATATTGCTGTATGGACTTCTAGGTGCCACTTCTGCTCTTAAATTTGATGTGAGCTGTCTACTATTCATTCTAGAAAAAAAAAAAAAAAAANAAAAAAAAAAAAAAAAGAAAAAAAAAACACTACATGAACACTGACAAAAGTGTTGAAGCATTTACATTAAATGTGTTTGAGAAGTCAGAAGGAATGAAGCTGCATTGGTTAAATGAAAGAAGAAATTAAGCAGCAGGCATTTTTCTTAAATTGGACATTGGAATAAACCCTAATATGTCATCACTGTGACTCGAGATGACACCTCAGCGGTCATTAAGTAGACAAATGATGGTCTGAGCTCTGCAGACCTTAGGCTGCTGGAAATATTGCAGGTTGTAGAAAGAAAGAGGACAGAAACAAAATCAGAAACAGGCAGAAGGAAAAGTAGGAGGATTTGAAGCAAATTATGAATGAAGTTATAGAAGAAAAGGACAGAAAGAGAAAAGAATTGTACAGGAAGAGAGACAGAAATATGCACAAAGGCAAAGAGGCTAAGACACAAAAAAAGAAAGGTCATTTTCTAATCTGTCCTGGGTTGCACACCGGTGATCTTACATGTTTGAGCCCATTAAATACAACCCACATACATGTTACATTACCTCCAACCACTGTCCAAACATACTACTGGAGCAGTAAATTTTAGATTTGTTTTTCCTACCTTCCAGGCAGACGCTGGTTTCAGTTCATTCTGGTATTATCCAGTGTTGTATATTAAAATTCAACTTGTAGAGACTTGAAACATGCTTGAGATAAGTAATCCATCACAGTTAACCAAATGTCTTTCTTATTTTTTGTCGAAGTTACTTAATTTAACCAGTCCGACACTGAGCCACCAGGGAATATAGTCCTGGGAGAAGACGACAAAATCTGATATGCAGAGTGCTTACTTCAAGAGACTGACCTGAGTACATGTTGGGACAATCACCAGAGAAGGTAGAAGTGCTTTCACAGAATAGTGACATGAGTAAATTGGACTATAAGGAATTATCAAAATGTTTAAATATTATGGTAATTAAAGTTCTTATTAATGCCTAGTGAGGAGAGGATTTCCACACACATTGAAATCCAGCTATGAATCTATTTTACAGCATTCCAGCACAGACATACAGTATTTTGCAGTAAATGTATAGATAGTTTCCACTGTATTTGAAGCAAATGCATTTGTTTAGCATATTCACTTTGGATGTTGTAAACTTTTTTTTTTTAATTGTTATTTTACCCAAACAGTAAATATCCATAAGGGGAGAAATTTTTGAACATGCACTTTCAGCAGGAAACCTACTGTGTTAGTTTGGGTATGATGTATAAGTTCATATGTATGTGTGAATGTCCGTGTGTTTTTGCATGACTGTGACTGTAATCATGCTTTTCCCAGCAAAAACTACAATTAGTTACATACAATTCATACAATTAGTATGAATGTCTCCCCATAAGTGTGTTTTTAATGCATAATTCAGCAAATATATACAATCTTTTTGGTATTTGCATGTGTTAGTTGATGCCAGTGATAGAAAAGAACATGAGGCAATTTATAAAATCATGCCATGCACACACCTAAAAGCTTTCATTCCTTTACCTACTATATTCCACTGCACAATCAAACTCATCATTTTTAAGGAATTTATAAGACTTAAGAACTTGTACACAGACTTTGTAAGAGGTTTATTTTCTCATGCATGCCATAGATTTGACTCGACTGTTCAACTTAACCACAATTATTTCAGGAAGTCTTTTCCATTAGGGCTCCACAAGGTGCCAAAGAATCACACTGAAAAAATAACTTTTTTTCACCCACTCCCAAAGAGCCCCCAAAAGGCCTGTAAGAAGAGTAATTACTTTGCCCAGAGGAAGTGATATCCACACCTATCACAGGTACAGTTCTTAATGCTGCCACTTACTACACTCCTGCTGTTTTCTATCAGTCCAGATATAGTACAGTTGTATTTTTTTGCACAGTCCCACTGCCAGAGGAAATTAACTGGAAGGCCAATGCCAGTTTGAGCTTTATTATAGATTTTGTTGAAACGTAGTGGAAGGGTGGACTCTGGACCAAGGAAGAACCCATTTAATTTTAGCATAGGTCAGAATGTACCGACACGATGCACCTCAGTGTGTACGCTACACTGGATGAACTCAAACCCACTGGTGAGTTTTTCATTGATGAAGCAGATCTAACTAAAACCTCATCAGGGGAAACAATCACTGTTATACAAGATACCTGATTTTATTTAATTAAAAATCAATAAGCTTGCATTCACAGCTTCCACTTACATCCTTTTGAACACAAGTCAGGTTTTAACTTACTGAACTAAGCTTAGTTAAAAATTAAGTGCTTCATGGTCTATTTGCAGGACATCTGAACTACAGAGAGAGAGGTATCTTCTATAATGGCCGTATCCAAAAAAAAGTCTTTGGGAGTGACAGCCCACAATAAATCTCATTTCAGGGACAAAGAACATCTTCACTCTGCTAAAATGTCACCTTATATTGCCAGCAGATAATCATAGATGAGACATAATCTGAAAAAAAACACGAGCTTTCCCCGTCAAATAGAATGAAACTCACATTTACTGGTATAACAGTCACTTGCTGAGCAGAGAATAAAATTAACTACCTATGATTGTCAACTGTTTATTTATTAAAATGACCCCAAAGCTTTGACTTGTTCTGAGTTACGTGCATAAAACTGAGAACACCAAATTAAATATGATAACTTATTCTTCTTCTTATCACCTCTAATCCTTTGTTGATTTTAATCTCCTGATACAAAAATCCCCTTATATCTGTTTGTGTATCTGTGTATGCTTGTGGTATATCCTTGTGTATGGGTCTCACTACACATCAAATATATCAGCCTCAAAATTGTGGATGACTTTCACTACCTTGGCAGCCTTCATCCCTCCAAAGCCGACACTGATGCAGAAATACACCACAGCATAAGCTCTGCCAGTGGGGTTTTGCCAGACTCCAAGGAAGAGTCTTTTGTGAACCATGACATCCAGGTGAAGAGCTGCCTGTTTACAAAGCAGTTGCTCTTCCCACTCTAGTGCAAAGACACACAGGCCTAGATCAGCAAACAAAAGGCAGATTAAGCACCTGGATCCCATTACCAAAGATAGAATCCTGCATAGAAAAACATGTGCATTAGGAGAAAAATGGCAGAGGTACAAATATTAGTAGAAGTGAACATCATCTGCGTCTCGTTCAACATCATCAAACAATATATGCCATTATACAGAGCAACGTGATCAGGGTCTTAAGCAAATCTTGTTATCGGCTGCGCTGCTGCAAAGATGCAGGGCTCTAAAGATCAGAAAGAGGGGTTAAAATTTAATACATCACCAAATAATACAAAGAAAGAAAGAAAGAAAGAAAGAAAGAAAGAAAGAAAGAAAAGAAAAAGCAAAAACTAGAATTATAATTTATGATGCTAAATGTGAAGACTCTCACATTGCTTGTTGTTTTATTCTAGCAAACTTTCTCTCATTAATTCAGTATAGCACCTATAACGTTAAGATACAAAATATTTCCATATCTGTCTTTGTATTCGTCTGCCTAAAAGGTCTTCGTTTGGCCTTCATGATTTTATATTATTTACTGTACAGTGAAAAGCATCTATTCAGACACTGTGATCTAGAGCTCCTTTGGCTTCAAAATGGATGAAGAGGAAAAATCTTCTATCTACAGGCTTTCCAGCATTATAAGCACAGATGGACTCGGTATCCAGTCTGAATCTTGTTAGTGTGTATTTTCGCCGTTTCTCAGTTTCTCAGTCTGTTTTTTTCTCTCCTGTTGTTTCTTTTTTTGTTGTTGTTCAAGTTGGGACTTTTATGGATCTCATAACGTTTAAAGAGACATATGCTTTTTTGTAATTTTTCTCTCATTTGTATAGTCTAAAATTGTCGGAAGTGTGTGTAGAACGTTGCCGAAGTTGAAAAACTTGAGGTTTGGACTTATAAAAATGCACCCATTCAGCCAAACCAATAAGTCCTGAACTGCTCTGAATGCTTTGTGTTTGCTTCACCCTTTATTTCTGTAACAAGTTTATGACAACATAAGACACCCACAAAGTGTGAGGCTAGTGAGCAAGTATTTGGCCAGCCTTTGTGTTTCCCAGTCTGTGAGTGTTGCCAGTCAGAACAGAGTGGGCTTTTCAGAAGGGCCCTTAAAGAGACAGTACCTAAAACTGCCTATTTTCACTTAGTGTGCACACTGGTGCTACAGCAGAAGAGAGCAGAAGTGGATCAATGAGTTTTCTTTTGCACACTAAAGGACCCTGTCACCCATTTTGCATGTTTGAGCCTAATATATTCAATTTTCATTCACGTAAGGTTACTGACAATCATTTCCCAAAGGATAAAACTGTATTTCAGCTTTCCTGACATTTTACAAAATCTCTAAATCTTTCAAAATCAAATGTTCAAGTGACACACCCACCTTAAAAATCGATGTTTCACCTGCTAACAGTCATGAAGTATGAGGTATGAACTTATGAAGTCATGGTCAGTTAAATGTTTCAATAAATGCAGGTCTTCTTTTGGGACTATATTCCCCAGTGGAGACATACATTCACTCTTCTCTTTTTATTGCACTTAATGCTGAAATTACAAATCTTCAAAACAAAAACCTGAATACACGTGTTGTTTGTGATGATGGATTATCTATCCCAAGAACGTTTCAAGTATCAACAAGTTGATTTTAATAGCATACCAGAATGAACTGAAACCAATGGCTGTCTGGAAGGTAGGAAAAACATTTTTAATTCATTGTTCCAGTAGAATGCTTTGGGAAATGATTGCCAGTAACCTTATATGTATGAAAATTGAATATATTAGGCTCAAACATGTAAAATGGGTGGTATGGTCATTTAAAGCCTTGAAAAGATTTCAAAATAGACCTCTGAACAAAAGCAAAAAGATGAAAATTTCTGTAATATTGTTCACTTTAAGCACAAGATCCCCCAACTGAATCTATCCAGCGCAATGTTCCTTCATTTTTTGGTCTAAATAAAAATCATTAAAATTAGGAGAAACCCTTTGAGCAGCTCATCAAAACACCCATCTGATACAGCAGATGAACCCTGGCAATTCTGAGCATTTAATTCTGTCAACATGATTACATTTTAACGGCCCAAATGGACTGAAAAATAACATAATAGTTGCTCTATTTGTTCGTGACCTAGAGATCTGAACATTTGTTACAGCTATTTAGACTTTGCCTATTTCCCTGTCAGGCTCATTGACTCCTTTTCTTCCAGCTTTCTATATAAGATAGAACGTTTTTGGATGTGGAAGGTTGCTAATAAATAAATAAATGCTACAAATTTAAATTTAATACAGAATGTTTACTGGAAAAAATTATCATGCTGGAACTTGAATTAATGCCAATAGATGATGATGATGATGAAAGTGTTTGTACAGTGTTATAGTCTCCAGGATAGATGTTAGCAAAACTGTTTCAATACATTCTCACAGCAACTTAACCACTAACACAATGAAGGAAAAAGAGAACTCTATTATTATTATCCGATTTCATCACGATCAGCAGCAGCAGCAGCAAAAAAAGCAAAAAAAAAAAAAAAAAAAANAAAAAAAAAAAAAAAAAAAACAGCTTACTTTCTTCAGCACGAGCACAGCACTCTGACACTGTTGGATCAAAGTATTGCCTACAACTCTCTACTTGAAATCAGGTGCAAACAGGGCTGGAAAATCTACCGGGGAGCCACAGCTCTCAGTTCTCTATCTCCTCCTAGTGATTCCATTACAGAGCTCAGGACTTAATAGAGCTGATGCAGTTCCCACCCAGAGGGGGTAATGAAGTGACTGAGGGTTGACCGTCCCTGACCAGCGACAAGACAGCAGGTGTGGGCTGCAGAGTGTGAGAGAGAGTGTGTGTGTGTGTGTGTGTGTGTGTGTGTGTGTGTGTGTGTGTGTGTGTGTGTACTGGGCTGTCTGAGAACGGACTGGGCATCTAACCACAGATCTAGATCAATTAAGTGGTCTAATAGGTCCCCAATCTGTTAGCAATAAAGATTCTCTGGTTCACCCCTTTTATCTGTCATCTTTACTGCCACTACACTGCCATCCATCTCTCTCTCTCTCTCTCTCTCTCTCTCTCTCTCTCTCTCTGTCTCTCTCTCTCAGCACTACATTTACACTCCACGCATCTTGGTAAATGGTAATCAATGTCTCACAACGGTGGGCTGCTTCATTTAAACGATATTTTTCAGGAGGACTGTGTGTGTGAGGGAGACAAAAAGAGGAATGACAGACGGAGAGAAAGAAAGAAAAGGAGAAACATCCACATATCAGTATTTTTTTTTTTTTAATGTGTAAGGTTTCTATTTTGTGTGTGTGTGTGTGTGTGTGTGTGTGTGTGTGTAAAGTATCGTCTGTGTGCGCATTTGTGGGCACGCTGAGAAATTATGTGTGAAAATGCCCAACTGGATTTGGCACCGACTCCAGAAGCTCGCTGTAATGCATTCACGTTTGGTACATAAATCACAATCAGACCGTTCTGCCATCTGAGTTACTGCTACATGGCCCTTGTAATGTACACATGGGTTAGACCACTGCCTGAATAAATGAGGAGTGTAGCATACAAAGGAGATAGGTGTCTGTAATGGACAATAAGTGGTAGCAAATCTCATTCCTTTTCCTCAGAACATTACCATATTAAATACTGTTAATGGACAGCAGCAGATTTGCATTTCATATAAAGCTGCCAAACAGCTTGAATGTTTTAACTGCCAGTTACAAAACAACAAGAAATTTGCTGAACACACTTTTGTTGCAGAGAAAAGCTTTTACATTTCCTATCAGCTGAGATATGTATTGTGTCCCAGTGTATCTGTCAATCAACCAAAGCGCCTAAATATTCATAAAACCTTGTAACACAAACCAGAATGCTCAGTGAGAGTGTATGACTGAGCACTGAATATAGATGAAATCTGAAAGGCTTTTGAAAGGATGTTATAGAAATGAGACTACGGTTTTAAATATTTTATTTAATTTTTTGCAAAATCTGGGAAGCATCCTTTCATTGTGTGTAAAAGAATAAATTTAGCATTTTGTATTGCTCAACTGCTTAAAGTTTGCACACCAGTGCCACCGAGATATTTTCATTTTTAAAAGTTTCCTGTGGTTATTTGTATTTAATTACCAATGTAGAACCAAGTGAAAAAGACTTTCTCTTTTTCAGAATACCAAGGATTACAAAGAAGATGGGAATAGTGAACAACTGCCTTTCAATCTGCTCATTTTGCTGTGTTCCCTCTGAAAATATTAAGCCTGTTCATGTATTTTCACAACATACAGTATGCAAGACTGAATCAAAACATCCTTTTTTTCTTTTATTACATGCAGTGGTTCATGATAATGCCTATAAAACTTAGCTAAACATAAAAAAACACATGGACAGACCTCATACTAAAGAAAAATGACTCACAGCAGATTTGGGCATTTCGAGCTCCTTAGCACTGCTCAGGTCAACAAGCAATTTTATCTAATATTATAACTGCCAAACTCAATTTTCTAAAA
This sequence comes from Lucifuga dentata, assembly GCA_014773175.1. Lineage (NCBI taxonomy): Eukaryota > Metazoa > Chordata > Actinopteri > Ophidiiformes > Bythitidae > Lucifuga > Lucifuga dentata. Next base: position 23,811 of record VXCM01005479.1, read on the forward strand.
ACACAGGGTCACTAAAGGTCATGATCCACCCAAGGTCCTGCTGCTTTGACTGATTCCAGTAACAATCAGCATCTAATTGGAAAATTAAACTCATTGATTGGCTATTGGGACTTGAAGCATTTTTCTCACTTTACCAAACACCAAAGATAAATAAAAACTTGAGGCCAGCAGTCTCACAAACACAGACACTTCACATGTACGTGTACACACACACACACACACACACACACACACTATGTTTGTACATACACACCAACACACTGTCAACAACCCAGACACCTCTCAAGGAGTAAACTTGAGTATTTCTAACCTTAGCCAAGGTTACTCAGTAATATCCAAGCTTAAAGCGTACTGTAACCCCACGGTCACAAATCATATTCTGCAATATGAAATACACACACGAGTCCTCCTGTTGGGAATAGGTTGTATTTCATCCAGATACCAAGGGATAAAGGGTCTGCCTCCTACAAAACAAATATTAGGTGGAATGGAAAGGATTTGATCAATCATGTGGTTGTGATTGTTTGGCAGGACAGTGGGTTATCTTGCAGAATGTGGGGAGAAACTCACACTTTTTTCTGGTGAGAAGCTGAACTATATTTCAGTCTCATTACAGAAAATATCTAAGCCTGTATTATGAGCAAACTAAACACCAACTGACATTTAAATAATTCTCACTGGCATCTCTACAAATAATTTGGATTGATGACTTAAATTAAATTAGAAGGAAATACTTGCTTGGATGCAACAAACCCTCAGTGAAAGACTGAATTAAGAATTAAAAGGGAAAGTCACTGCTTCAAAATGAGAACATTTTCAAGCGCAATTTAATAAATAAACATATTAAACAGTGGGTTGCTAATTTGATACTAACATATCCATTAGGTGCACGAGATTTAAATAATGATTAAACGACTTGGATAACTAAAGATAATCTTCATATGGATATAGAGCTATGGCCACTATAATTAAGCAATAAATGACCAGAGGTTCTTTACAACCTGCACTTTTTTTTTTTTTTTTTTTTTTTTTTTTGGTCACAGAGACTCGTTTTATTAAAGCTGAAACAGCAGAATCTGAACGATGATGACAAAGCGGCACACATGCTGTTTTCCCACAAAGGTGTTTTGATGCGTAGTGAAGCCTGCAATCTTTTTTTTTTTTTTTTTTTNTTTTTTTTTTTTTTTTTTGAACAGCACGATTTTAGTGCAAAGTGGCACAAATCCAACTTCCCCAAATCCTTCCTGTTGGCGCATCAAGTGGCTGCAGTCCACGGAAACGCATCCCACTGTGCAGAGGTGTGTGCAGTCATTTTACATCCTGCAATTTAATTTACCAAAGACAGCAATGTTTCAGCTTCACCTACACATCTTCAAGCTCTTGATTACGGGCAGGTGCAAACCCGACAGAACTGAAATTTACACAGCCACATGTTAACACAAAATATATGCATACACTAATGCTGCACCAGAAAACAGGATTTATTAATGAAATTCTGCGTATCACCGCCTGCATACGACTCATATATCCGTTTGGAATCATATCAAAGGAAGCCAATGGACACTGTTTTCTACTTCGATCTAACCTGAAATTAGTTACAAATTACCCCACAATAACCTAATTTTATATTAAGAAAATGATCACGTTTGTGTCCTGCGCAGCATTCATGAATACACCAAACTGCTGATAATTGTCACAAGTGGCAACAAGTTAGGTGAAAATGCTTAACCTTTATGAAGCTAAAGAATACGGTTCATAAAATACCCCACAATAAAGTCTCCACATAACGCATACATGCACACGCAAATATAAGCGCACAAAATCATTATCCATTATACGTATCCTCTTTTGCGTTACATCCAAAACTCCCAAAGAGTTAAAATACATGTGCAAGTTCACCAGTGTTTTACATTACAAGAGCAAAACAATGCGCACTCAACTTTCCTGTCCAATTCGTTCACCTCCCCAAAAAGTCGTACCTTTAGAATCGGCTGCCAGGAACCAAAGCCTTTGCGTTGACAAGTTGCAGATGTATACCTTGAGGATTATTCAGCTTCTCCTGAAAAGGTATAGGGGTCCCCTGTGTGTTGAAAATCACAGGAAGGTGCACTGTGTGTGCTCTGTCTGCCACCGCGCTACGCGTCTGGAGTCTCCGTTTCGAGAAGCGCAGGCAGAGGGACGACCAAGCCNGAGAGAGAGAGAGAGAGAGAGAGAGAGAGAGAGAGAGAGAGAGAGAGAGAATTAGATATAGATGTGCTCAAGTTCCAGTGATAATTGAAAGGCTACATACTGTATTCCTGGTCATTAGGATTTCAGAGAAATATTACCATATGTGTCCAGCCCCTTAATAAAAGTGCATATCATTTTGAATGTTTTGAAGATAATAAAGATTTCTGCCAGCATAAAAACATCTATAAGTTATTACCTCAGCAGGTTCACACAGAGACCTTCTATATTCTGCTTCTATATTCTGCTGTCTGTTATCATTGCCATTAAAATGACAATAGTATTTGATCAGCACAAAAGAATTGTGTCTGTGTGTATTCCAATAAAACCTAAATCCACTTCCAGTGAAAGGCAAAGGGGATGTTACAGTGGAGTGTCTGCCTTCTTTTCAAATTTTATTTTCTTATTCACTTGCATTCCTCAGTCCTACATAAACCTTTACTCCAAGATGGAAATTGTCTGCCAAAGTGTGGATTGCAATTTTCTGCTCAGTATTGTAAGTAAATTGTTGAATCATTTATTCTCATCAGTGTGAATGTCTACACACTGAAAGGGTGATTTTGCTGCAGCAGTGAAATGCATTACCCTTTTTCTGTTTTACTTGAATGGGTAGCAGAAAACAATAGTAAGAGAAACGAACAATGAAATGAAAAAATGTTTTGAGAACAATAGACTGTGATGAAGTCCGGAGGTGATCATCAGAAGGATTTTCTTTGGGTATTTTGGAAGTCAAAAATGTATTGATTTCCTTGAAGTGGTTTGCCTGCTAATCAGACAACAGAATGTGTGTGTGCGTGCATGCCTGTGTGTGTACAGCGAGGGATATGTGACAAGATAATAACAAAAGGAGGAAGTGAAACAGAATGAGAGAGTTTTCTGCCACAGATTAACTACCATCACAACCAGCTGGGGCCTCTCTGAGGCTCAGTCGAGAGGGTTAGGAAGGTTATGAAGCTGGTGTACCAACAAGGCTTTTAAAAGCCTGCCTCTTGTGCACAGAGGCTTTTCACAGAGGTGCTGAGCAGAGATAGGTGTGTATTTGTGTCTGTGAGAGAAAGACATAGAGAGTAGAGGAGGTGGGGGGAGTCAGGATGGAGCAGAGAGAGAGAGAGAGAGAGAGAGGGAGACAGAAAGATAGGTTTTGTTCTGAAATCCCAGGTCAGATAAGGACTTCATGACTGGCTATAGATCAGCAGTTCAAGATTACATTTAGGGAAGAAAAAAAACAAAACAAAAAAAAACTGTATGACATATTAACCAAGATAATGTTGCACAATGATGCTCTTAGCTTTAGTATTTTACTATATAGAGATGGTAGACAAAATAACAATGAATTCACACAAAAATAATAATAATTTATAATGCTATTTAGATCATGTCCCTGTTGATTATATTCAACTTGTGAACCCTGTTTCTCATGGATAATGCAATTTGGTGGTGGTTTTTCTTCCTTCATTTTTTTCATTTTTTAACAGATGACTGAGCAGTTTGTTGATGCATTAGTTGTCTCAGTTACGTTGTAATGTATCAAACACCCAATTTGCATATATCTTAAATACAGCTGATCAGCGCTGTATCCGACGCTGCAGACTATGTAATCATGATGGAATTTCTTCAATTACCAACTTTTTTATATTAGTTTCTATAGCAGCTGTGTAGATTTTTGCTGCAATTCCAGAATCTGTCACAAAATCTTCACACAATTAACTATTACTTAAAAATTAATCAAAACAACAGGCTGTCATCATTCAAAAGTAACTCAAATTGGTAATTTCTGAAAGGACTGAGATCTAGAGGGAGAACTGAACTAATTTGGTATCCATAGTTGCACTCCCTTTTTATTAATTTCTTATTTATTTATTTTTCTTGGAGCCCAGCCACACAGAATGCTTTAGTACACTTGCTGTCCCTGGTCATTTTACATAGCCAGCTCTAGAGGTGGAAGTGCTGACTAAGGACATGTCTCTACAATATTACATTTCTCCTCAGTACTGAGGTGTTGAAACACTGCCCATGCCTATCGCTCAAGCCCATAATGGGAACCGGAGACCAGCAGCTACAAACATAAATATCAGTGGGTATAGTACTGTAACACATAAACAGCACTAGATCAATACAGGGTAGAGAAAGAGAGAGGGGGGAAGGGGGAGGGAGGGTANTAAACAGCACTAGATCAATACAGGGTAGAGAAAGAGAGAGGGGGGAAGGGGGAGGGAGGGTAGACACTTGGGTTAAAGGTCCAAAGATGGCCAGGATGGTATAAGTGTGCCACTGTCTGTATCTCCTGTGTGGAAATAATTATAAAGGAGGGAACTAGTCACAAGGCTACTGATCTGATCTATGTCCTCCCAATAAAGAGATGTTCTCCTGCCACAGCTGCTACTGTGTATCGCAGCATTGCCTCACATGATTGTATCTCTGCTTTCCACCCTCTCAATATAGCTTTTGCCCTAAACCAGTAGCATAATAGGTTTCAACCACTTGATACAGGCCCAATTTGTCTCCTTACTATATTTGTGCAAAACCAGCTGGTTTAAAATAACATTCATTTATCGCCCAACAGTATAAATCAGTTCAGCAAGACTATATGCACGCACACACACATACACACAGAGCACCTAACTGCAATATAACATTGTAACTGTCAGACTGTGTTATAATAGCATGCTTAGTAGGTTAAAAATGCTGTGAGCTGCAGCGTATGGCTTCTGCCCAATTCAGCACCATGGATAACTCCCAATTTCCAAGCAGCAGACTGTGGGAGAAAGCAACTTCAAAGCTGATTCTAAACCAGAACCATAGCACACTGCAGTAAACAGACTTTTTTTAGGAAGACATGGGAAGCTATCTATGGTAGATCTGGTATATGGTAGATATGGTAGACCCTCTATGGTCTATCCATTCATCATCCATCCCTGCTTATCCTATTCAGGGTCACCAGGGGGTTGGAGCCTACCCCAGCTGTCATTGGGCGAGAGGCAGGGTTCACCCTGGACAGGGCAACAGCCTATCACAGGGCTGACACACACACACACGCACACAGACAAACTCATTCAGTCTCATTCACACCTACAGTCAATTTAGAGTTTCCATTGCACCTGACCTGTATGTCTTTGGAGTTGGGAGGAAACTGGTGCACCTGGAGAAAACCCACGCAGACATGGAGAGAGCATGCAAACTCCACACAGAGAGGACATCATCAGATTCAAACCCAGGTCCTTCTTGCTGTGAGGCCACAGTGCTAACCACTAAGCTACCATGCCACTTCATGGTAGAGCAGCGGTCCTCAAACTGTGGCGCGTGTATCAGTGGTACTCATCAAAGCGATCCCTGGCAGTGCAAGATGACTCTGGAAATTTCTAAAAAGAATGAATTCAAACAATTGAAATCTATGGAGATATTGTTATTGTGGCATGTTATTCACCTGGGTTTCAATGATAAATACTTTTTTTTTTAAAGTTTAATTATCTTTTCATTAGAAATTTGATGTTACATGAAAATAGCCCAGCTCATCCTGTACACACTGTGTACTTACTGTATGTTCTACATGGGTGTCAGTCACTTTTCAAGCTCGTAATGTACTCAGTTTCATTACACACACATGCAACCATCAGGATTTACTGTGATTTTTCTTAGAGTTTATGGCTTGTTGATGAGGTGGTACTTAGATGTTTGTTTTGCTAAAAGGTAGTACTTGGTTTAAAAAAAAAAAAAGTTTTAGAAACATTGCATTAGACGGTGCTCCTAATAGGCCAGCCATTGTGGAAGTCTTCTCAAAGCAACGTTCCAATAATGAACACTCATTTCTCAATGTCTCTTTATTTAAAAGATCCACGAGTAAGTGGAGCAGATTACAACACATAACCAAAGGGCAGATGTGGCAAGCCTAGCTAATGTACACAAGCACGATTGAAGTAAGTGTGTCCTAACAGCTGGTAACGGGTACTGTCAGGCAAAAAATGAGCACAGCTCTTTCAAGATCCTCACAGGAAAAGCTTCTAATGATACTTAGACCCATAACTTTATCTGTATAAAACTTTAACAAGCTTCTTTACAATCAGTGGGAGGAAAGGCACACAAACAAGGGTACGCAAGTAAAGAAGCAGACTGACAGAATAAAGGTGTAAGCATACGGATGAGGATGTGATAAGTTTTTCCAATAAATATGCATAGATGTAGTGGGAAAACAGATGAACAATGTTTTATAAAAGCAAGAGTAAGGCAAAAAAGCAAGAAGGTTTCCTTAAAGTACAACACCACAGACAATGTTTGTTTCTTTTTTTCTCAGTTTTTTCGCATCTTTAACTTAATAAAGATTTGTCTGTGCTGTGCATCAAATAAGTGGAGCTTTCTCTCGTTGAAGGTTCACTCTCGCCATTGCAGGGCCATTTCAATTTAATTTAATTCAATCCAATAAACTTTATTTATCCCTGCAGGCCAGTTTTCATGGTGGATAAAAATACATTAAATGAAGACATACTATGAATATAAAGAATTGCATACTTAAAAACACTCACTCCAACAGAGATGTATCCAAAAAAATACATGTTTAAAAACAAATAAATGTCACAAATGCAAACAAACACTAAGTAAATTATGGAAAAGTACAAGATTTTGAGGTAAATGGGACAAGGGAGTTTCTGTCACACCCCATCAACCGTAACGATTAAACCCTGAAGTACTTAATCTAATATCAAATGTTATTTAGTCCATTTAAAGGCTGCTAATCTCACACGTTTGTAAGCATCTCAGATATCCTGGTAGATTTAGACAAGACAGTTAAACTCATGCAAACTGAGGTAAACACAACTTGGAGCATCAGTGCAGATTTTCTGTCTAGCTATACTCCTTATCCAACTCTACCACATCTATCTATAGTTGTACAGGCGCCGTTTCTTAGCCTCGTCACACTGTGCTTCAGGCCCTAGGTCAAAATTGACACACCTGCCAGACACACCAGTCTAAGCTTTGAGAGATCAGAGAAGAGCAACCAGAGGCCAAATCAATAGTGCATCATCCTTCTTTTACAATGTGGCTCTCAAGCACCTTCTGCCTTGAGTTCACACCTTCCAATGCATTTAAATGTGGTGCTTGAGTGTAAGGCAGCTGTGGGTTAGCAAGAGCTTCCATAACTCATTAACAGTCGCTTGATGAAATTTATTTCTGAAACCTCTATACTGCATGTAGCTGTACATAATTATGCTACTTTACTCTTGATTTGCCTGTTAATGTTGCAGGCCTATGTCTTGAGAACATCTAGCCTTTTGGCTATCTCAGAATTGAGACGAAAGCCCAGTGGTAGCTAAGGCTTTTCTGTGAGGGACCTGACACTCTGGAATCACTTGCCATAGGAGATCTGCTGGGTTGAATCAGAGAATGACTGTAATTTTAACTCAGAGGATGTCAGTATAACAATGTATGTCAAGAAACACTCTGTCCCAGTGTTTCATTCAGGCTGCAGGCAACCCCAGTTATCTCAACAACTTGACAGACATCTGAAGTATTGTCTATCAGCTCCTATCTCTCTGTTCATCCGCTGCACTCTGCGGGTAGAAGCATTTTCAGATATCACTGAGACTCCCACAGCCCACAGCAGGGGTTGTAAAGTACCATGACTTGATAATCTCTGCTGATTGGATCCTATCTTCATGCAGGCAGTGCGGTCTCCTTCAAAGAAACCCTGTCAGATTAAACTCTCTGTAGATTTTATGTCACTGTAGCTACTTCTCACCTATTCATTTACCTAAACCAGTGATCTTCAACCAGAGGTACGTGTACCCCTAGGGGTACGCATGAGGGTCCCAGGGGGTACACGGGACAATTCTCAATTTAAAAAAAAAAAAAAGAAAAAAAGAAAAAAAATTGAAAAAATTTTGAAAAAAAAAAATTTCACTCTGAAATCAATTTGGATGAGTCCGAATAAATGTGTAAGTAAATCCCATCTAAAAATAGAAAATCCTGTATCATTTCTGACAGCTGTTCCTTCCTATTCTCATCTGTCTGTCTCTGTTCTCTCTAACTAAGCATTATCACATCATATCTTCTCTGTCTATTGTGTTGCTCACAGCTCATTCATGCACGCAAAATCCAAAGATACTTCACCTCAGTGCTTTATTAAAGCAATGGGTATTCTTGAAACAAAGCCATTCTTCTCAAAAACTACAAATCAGAAAATAACCATATTAAGTTAGAAATGCTCAGTTTCACTTCTCGTGGTAAAAGCAAAAAAGCCATTCATCATCTCAGAGGAGCTGATTTTGGACTGTGCCATTAACAGCCGCCACAGTTTCGTGGTCATGTCAGCGGAGAAGTTCTGACATGACAGGTTTGTACTGTGATATTTCCTCATTTACATGTCACTGTAGGTCCTCATAAAACAAACCAACACACAAAAATTAAAATCGGTTTCATTCCAGTGGTAAATTTCAGCGGTATGAAATCTGGGCGACATTTCAAACTGTACTTGTCTCACAATGTGTTTGTGATCAATAACTCTGACAGATAAAAACACTCAGCTGATCATGATCTCACACACATTCTTGAGGTTATGCATTCATAACCTCACCTGCTGTGCTGTGTGCACATGCGGATATCTTCAGCAAGCTGAATGAGCTGAATCTGTCTCTCCAAGGTAATTATGACAATAATACATTTATTTGTTGCCCTTTGGCTCAACCTACCTATGTGAGGTCACCTTCTCTGCCATGACCTACATAAAAACGAAGCAAAGAAGCAGAATGGACTTGGAGAAAAGCCTGATTACAGCTGTTGCTGCAATCTGAAGACTGACAAAACTGATGAGCGGAAACAGGCTCAGGTGTCTCAAAAGATCATATGAGCAGGACAGGATGCTAAGTTTTTAAACTTTCTTTTTACCAGGCACTAGCAGGTACCCAATGGTTTCAGTATGTAGCATTTTTTTTTTTTTACCAGCCACTGTAAAATATGACTATTAACCATCCGTCTGCTCAGTTGATTGCATGTTGTAGCTTTAATAAAGAGACAAGTGTTCCATGAATTGGTGATTCCTAGTTTTCTTTTGAAGTCTATATTAGTATCGATGTTGTTGTTTTATGATAATTGTAATAGATAATAATATACATTTAAATTAAAACACATTTTAACACATTTNTTGTTTTATGATAATTGTAATAGATAATAATATACATTTAAATTAAAACACATTTTAACACATTTTCTGGTAGACACAGTTGCTTGGATATTAGGGGGTACTTCAGGGGTCCTTGAAATTCATTGGGGGTCCTCAGGCTCAAAAGGTTCCTAAAAGGTTTAGATCGCAGACCTAAACAATGCTGAAGCACAACTTCACAGTTTGAATTGATGCTTGAAATGAGATAATCTGGACACCAACTAACTAGTTACACAGTCAACAGGAATATAATAACTGAATGTGATTCTCATATATTTTTTTGTTATTCATCAGATTTAATGCTATTTTGTCATCCATTGTGAAAAAGCAACCACATCGGCTCAATGCTTAACAGTCCAGAGACCTAAAAATAGTTTTTCTTATTTACCACATTAATCTTTCTCTACGCCCCTCAGAGACATTATATTGGGGGGCAAAATCCAGTTATTCTCCCAAAGAGAGTTTCTTCAGTCACATATTATTACCAAGGCATTGCATTAGATTGTATATGTGCGGGGGAAGGGGGGG
>VXCM01005479.1:33757-70867 GCA_014773175.1 Lucifuga dentata
GCTTGTTTGTAACAGAGGCAATTTATTGCATACCAGTCTATTTTCAATGAAATGTTAAGAATGTGTGAAGGAAATATCAGCATTTTGAGTTCATAACACAATTCTTTATCCACAGCATTTAAATAGAGAAAGAACAAGTTTCCATCAAACTTTTATATTACACTTTTTTATATTGTTGGGGCATATATCAGGAACACATGTGCACACACACACACACACACACACACACACACACACACACACACACACAAATGTTAAATAAAAGGATCCAAACTGAATTTCAGTTCCACCTGGTCCATATACTTTGTGTGTATACTTTCATTTCTCAGTTAAGGTGCAAACCTTGAGAACACATTCAATAGCAGTAACTCAAGGCTGTGAGCCATAATGTGAAAGGTGTGTGTGAAGAAATCTAAACGAAAAAAAAAAAATGCTGTAAATATCCTGAAAATGTCTTCAAGAGGGCATCAACTTAACCTTGAGTGCCTTGAAGTGAGTTTATCTTTTATCTTAGTTTTAGAAAGTTCTATCAGAAAATTACTAGCAAACAATCAAGGCCTCAGAAGAGAAGGATTAAATTGTTAACTTTTTAAGTACCACTGACAATTCTGGAAATCTAGGACCTAAATGAATAGTGCAAACCAGTGTTTCTTTAACAGAAGATGTTTGTAGTCTCAGTACTTTACTGAATAATGTGAATATTAAGTGAGCCACATTTAATATAAATTTCTTTCATCTTTCACTAACTGCTAATGTTTTGTGTGTGTGTGTATGTGTGTGTGTGTGTACAGAGGGAACAGTTTAGCTTAACTCAAACTTTCACCATGCCCACTTATTAAATCTAATGCCAAAGGGATTCATATGCATTCTAATGTGTGCTGTTGAGCCCTAACCTCAGCTCTGAGTTACACAAGGGCTGCTAAAATAAGACACAAATAAGACACAGTGCATACAATATGCACCGTGTTCATATTGTATTTCTAAATATCGTATTAAAGAAATATGAGGGAGCACTGCAGAGCAATGCCAGCATCTCACAGTGCCACATGACCTTGAGTATGTTAGTCTATTGCTTTTATGCAACCTTAATGCAACATTTTGCATCAAACTATAAAAAGAGTGAACATTTGGGCTTGTTTTTCATTCTCAGCTAAGCAATAAATGTTCTTTGTTGGTAAGCAGCGTCACTTTGTGTGCTTCCAGCATTTAGTGTTATGTCTAACAGTTTCTGGCTTATTGTCAACATTTGTCTGGACATTCTCAAGCTTATTGCACTCTGACTCTTACAACACTGACTGTCCAATATCACTAATGTGAGAAGTCATTTTAACAAGCTCATCTTCTTTTCTTTAATGTACATTTAACTGTCATATCTACAGTGGCTGAGAGAGCTCACCGTATGCTACGTAGAAAATGAACACGACATGTTCATCAATTTGACGACACGCCACATTTACTGAAACGCCGCAAATATCATGTAACACAACGGAAATGAATGAAAACACAATGAAAAATAATGAAAACACAGCGGAAGTGAATAAAAACACAACAGAATTGAATGAAAAACACAACGGAAGTTTAACAGGAAACTTTATAAGCAGGACACAGCACAGAAGCGACAAACAAGAAGTAAGTGTATTTAAGCTTTAATATTTTGATTGTGGAATTCATATATAATCGGATATATTTGTATTTGTAATGTTGGGGTTCTCAGTTCACCATCCAATATTGCTGTTTTACGGAAATTAAACTTGTAATTAATATGAAGCCAGCTCTTCTTGCTGAGCGGTCGTTAAAGATAAACTTCCGTTGTGTTTTTATTCACTTCCATTGTGTTTTCATTATTTTCCGTTGTGTTTTCATTCATTTCTGCTGTGTTACATGACATTTGCGGCGTTTCAGTAAAAGTGTGTCATCAAATTGATGAACGTGTCTGTTCATTTTCTATGTAGCATAAGGTGAGCTCTCTCGGCCACCATACTTATCAGCTTGTAATGTTAAAGAAATTGTCCCAATTGTTCATTTGTAGCAATTGAAGCTATATCTAATAAGCACAATGGGTAAGAATTTGGTTAATTAAATGTAAATGTAAATAAGCTGACGTGATAATGCTTAGTTAGGTACCGATGCTATACTGTGATTATACTTTGATATCCCTCATCCAACACATAAGAAAAAAGCTGACTATCTATTCCTAGTGCACATGATCCCTCATCACGTCTGATGATGGGGTCCTAATCCATTGCAGAAGGAAAGGACTCCCAGAGATTTGGCTGACCACTGTGGTGAGGCAGGCTCTGCTGCAGGTCCTCTGTGTTAGAGCAGCGGAGCTGTTTGATTTGACACAAGGTCATGGGGAGCTCTGATTGACGCGTACGACTACCGCCTCTGCTACGCAGGGTCTATCTTGGCAGCTCCTCCTTTTCTGCACAGCTCAGACAGTGATCAGTCATTCACGTGTTCGCTACCACACGACAGCCTGACACAAGCGGGCACAGTGATAGATTGACCAAAGGAGAGATGGAGAGATTTTTAAATGTATGGCAGTTCACCTCTGACTAAACAGGCTAAACAGTCTTTCTGCACACGATGTTCCCAAGAGGGACTGATAAAGCAAACACACAAAAGTAAAAAAACAAAAAAAAAAATGAGAGCAAGATAGCTTTGAAGTTTTCCAGTCGACAGGTTTAATGGGCAGTATCTTTCCATATCTTGATTTTCTTTAGAAAATCAGCTACTCAGCATATTGACCCTGCATGTTTAAGGATCAGATAAACACTTTCACACAAGCTTTAGTGGTAATTTGCTTAAGCCCAAATAGATAAATTTAAGATATGTTTACATTATGAGCCTTAATGCTAAATTCCAATTTTCTAATCAGATCTGATATTTTTGTCTTGATGGTTATGATAATAAGAATAATAATAATAAATTTTATTTGTATAGCACCTTTCACAGACAACGGTCACAAGGTGCTTCAATGCAGTAATATAAAACAAAAAACAATACATAAAATCAAGAAACCAGGAAAAGAACAAATAAAAGACATCCACTAAGAACAAATAAAATCATAGAAAGTGACTATCTAAAAGCCTGTCTGAACAAAAATGTCTTTGTTTGTAAGTGACCTGCATCTCTATGTGATCATAGCTTTGACCTAAAAGGCCACAGATACACACACACACACACACACACATACACACATTCAACAGAAAACATGATCCATATGTGCTCATGCACAAGAACAACAAAAATACCATTGTGCGACTGTCAAATAATAAAGATGGAACCCATCTCAGCTATTCTCCCTGTATTTATTCAATGTGCATATATATTTGCATTCAAAAACCCACAAACTTGCATAAAAAAAAATCAGCCTCCTGACCAATAATTTGTCAGTGGGACGGCCAGGGTCAAGTTGTGCCCCAGTCCACCTGTAGCAGCAGTTCACAGTCTGCTGCTGCAAAGGCGATGAAGCAGAATGGACAGAGTGAAAGACCTGTCAACAAGCTCAAAGATGCTAAGAGCCTTTTAAAGAGTTTCAAGGCTATCATCCTAAGGGCATACTGACCAATAAGACTAACCCTGCCTGGTAACAGAGCCTGATGAATGTCCTTTCACAGCTGTATTACAGTTTTGTTTTGGGTTTTTTTTTTTTTTTTTTTCATTGTACACATACAAAATAGAACTATGCACAAAACTGGAAGCTCATGTATCAACAACAGGACTCCAGATTGCTAAACTCTAAGCACAATTCCATTGTTTTCACTCAAATGGAAATTCTAAATCACATTTTTGCAAAACTCATGGCACAAATTGTATCATTTAGCACACTTTGTTCACCTGGAAAACACTGATCTTCAAAATGCCACACCCTAATTACCAATTAGTTTCACTCACTTCTCACCTGTTCAAACTCAACTGGCAAAACCTTCAATCATGTCAGAACATAAAAGAGGTCTCAGGTGACCTCTGCTGTGTTAGGGGGAAAAAATGGAGCCACATGGAGAACAGAGAGGAAGAGGAAGAGTGAGAGCAAGAGGAGGAGGAGGAGGAGGAGGAGGAGGACTGACTTACATGTAGATCTGTTTCACCGCATTTTATATTTTTATTTTTTGTGGACTATGAAAAACTTTTTTTTTTTTTTTTTNTTTTTTTTTTTTTTTTTGCAGTCAGTTCAGTCAGCTGGACATTTTACTGTATTACAGTAACAAATACATATTTGCTTTGTTACCTTTTTGTATTTGTGCACTGAGTTCATCATTACAACATGTTTTTACTGTAGTGTTTTTCATTGTACTTGTCAGTGCAATTACTGTGAGTTCTGCCAAAATAGGTAACATTTGTGTATCTCAGAACTCTATAACAACACTGCAGCATCGACTGTGTGACTCTGGAAGCTGCTGTGAGTTTAGCCCATTTAGAGCTCATTGGAGAGACAAATATACATTATATCCTATTCTGATACAATGATTGTGTCAATGCAACATTTATAAGATATATTCACAGTATTGTTCTACAATATGGCAACAGGCTTTATATATGTAACATAAAATTTCAACCTATTTTGGGACAAAAAACCCTAAACTTTTTTTAAAAAAGGAGAAAAAGCAACAATTTCTACACTATTTTATACATTTGAATATGTAACATGGCCTCATGAAGCCAAAACATATTTAAAGAATATTTTGATGGTTGTGCCTTAAATCTATCACACCAGTGTTTAATTGATGCTCTATCAGAGATATTCTTATGATAGCTGTGTATATTGTTTTGGTAGAAAGAATCAGTTTTGAAAACATGGTTTTGAGTGCAGCGTTTCATTTTGCAAGAGATCTGTGAAGTTTTGATGAAATGGTTAACTCTTTTCAGTTTTGTGTTTTGAGTTTTGAGAAACTGAGCTATAGTTTCAGGAAATGTGTTTAAATGATTGAGAAAAACTGTAAACACTGATGTGATAAAGTTAAAACACTACCATCAAAATACTGTTTATATATGTTTTGGCTTCATGAGGCCATGTTACATATTCAAATGTATAAAAATGTGTAGAAATTGTTTCCTTTTTCTCCCTTTTTTTAAAGTTTAGGGGGTTTTTTTGTCCCAAAATAGGTTGAAATTTTATGGTAGATATACAAACACTGTTGCCATATTGTAATACAATACTGTGAATGTATCATATAAATATTGCATTGATACAATCATTGTATCAGAATAGGATATAATGCACATTTGACTATTCAATGAGCTCCAACTGGGCTAAACTCACAGCAGCTTCCAGAGTCGTACTGTAAACTTAGAGTCGATGCTGCAGCGTTGTTATAGAGTTCTGAGAATACACAAATGTTACCTATTTTGGCAAAACTCACAGTAATTACACTAAGTAAAATGAAAAACACTACAGTAAGAACGTGTTTAGATGTAATGATGAAATCAGTGCACAAATACAAAAAGGTAACAAAGCAAATATGTATTTGTTGCTGTAATACAGTAAAATGTTCAGCTGATTGAACTGACTGCAAAAAAAAAAGTTTTTTGTGGGCCCACGAAAAATAAAAATATAAGATGCAGTGAAACAGATCTATATGTAAATCAGTCCTCCTCCTCCTCCTCCTCCTCCTCCTCCTCCTCCTCCTCCTCCTCCTCCTCCTCCTCCTCCTCCTCCTCCTCCTCCTCCTCCTGCTCTCACTCATCCTCTTCCTCTCTGTTCTCCATGCGGCTCCATTTTTTTCCCCCAACACAGCAGAGGTCACCTGAGGCCTCTTTATGCTCTGACACATGATTGAAGTGTTTTGCTATTTGAGTTTGAACAGGTGAGAAGTGAGTGAGACTAATTGGTAATAATGAAAATATACAATGGAGAAAAACTGTAATCAACAAAATCAATTTAGCATGATAGTAATTCATGTGTACTGTATATATTTGCAACATGATTACAAAAGGTTATTTACTTTAATATAATTAAATAATATATTATATATATATATATATTATATAATATATATTTAATATAATTAGAGTCCTTGTCCTTGTGCTGAACGTCTGCGCAAGATTCAACTTCTGCCTGAGCCCAGTGAAATGCCAGACAGTGCACAATCCTGGTTGAATCTGTATTATTTCTTGTGCCATATCAGGTTTAGTGCTCTTTGCTTTAATGTTGTCATCATGAAGCTAAAAAGCATTAGGACTCATGTTCTGCAAACACAAGCTAAACACAAAATGGAGATGAATGGTCATGTGATAATGAGAGGGACTGATGCATTTAAAGGAAAGTGATGTCCAGTACAGGTTCTTATTGGTTAGATCAAAGCAAAATGAATTCTCCTGATTTGATTTCATGTGATGGGATGTCCCATTATTGACTGAAGTGTAAGGATCTACAACTGTTACCTGCTCTCCGTGAAAACTGTTCACAACATGAGTAACCTGGACAGCGTTTCTATAAAGAAACATTAACTATTGTTTGCCTTGTTTGGAAGCACAATGTCTACAGACTTGGTGTTTACAAGATTTAACTGCGGAGTCTTTATGTCTTCATGCCACAACCCATCCATATATAGAGTACACGCAGAAAGGATCTGAAACCAGGGCTTGCTAGCCAGGGGTTTGCTAACCCCTGAGCCACTGTGCTGTCCTTCATGTCATCTAGTTTTACCATTAACATTTCACAAAGAATTCTTGACTTTGAACCTTTCTGTATATGGTGCTGAGGGCCCAAAGGCACTGACCACCTCCTATCTCGAAAGGTGAAGTGTGGCATAAAAAGTCATTATACATACTGAGCCATTACTCCTTTTTCCAAGGTTTAAGAACATTTGCATGAAATCACATATATGAGAGAGAAAATGATGGCACGGCAGTTTTACATTTCACTTGCAAAGAGTCATGCTTCAGTATTATATGGCAATTACAGACATGGTTCACCTCTATTGGCTTAGCCATAAACTCTAATTCTCACACCATTGTGATTAATTTGATTTTCTGAGGCGGTAAGGGGAGCTTGACACCATAAGATATTTTCATTTTTATGAAGTGAGAAAAGAAAGTCAACACAGAAACAGCTTCTTATTGACTTATACCTGTGGACACTTACATAACACATTTGCATCATCAGTGTGAAATTAATAAATTATGTCCTACATTATAATGCCAAGTCTGCAAATGATTAAAATTGATCTTTATCATGCTTTTCTTTACCACTGCATAATATTCACATATAATACATTGAAGAGGACACTTTTGGATCAAGTTGTTTTGCTTGTGTAACAGCTAAAAGCTAAGTGTGCTATTAAAGTTGTCTGTGGTGCTATTACAGGCCTGTCCGTAAAACTGGCACGTTATGACATTAATGGTGATGGTGGTGATTCAGAATCTGCTGACTGGGTAAGATCTGAAGGGGATCAATAGATATGGCATGTATGTAAATGCAGTCATTAAATCTTTCCCCACTTAGGTGTCTGGGTTCAGGAAATATGGGCTAAAAGATAGGGCTTGTAAAAGATGTTAAAAACAAATAATTCCTGTGAGTAGAGAATTCCCTTTTATTTTACTCTAAGGACATTTGGGAGACAGTATGTGTTATTATTTGATGTAGAATTAAGGAATATATATTTGCATGGCTGGACAGAAGCGATTAAGTGCAGTTAAGCACATGACAACATCTAACCGTTGCTGTTTGCAAATGTGCTTTTGCCACATTCACACTATCCCTCACACTATCCACAGTATCAGCTGGAGCCTGGTGTTGCATTCTTATGAACTAAATCTTCATCTGTATGTTGGAAAGGGATGCAATGCATGAGCACATTTAATCAGAAAGCCCTGTAGTACCCCTGAAGCCCAAACATTACTTACCTATGCTACTTGCATAGTAATATCTCCATGTTGTTAATGTGTTTGACCTGAGGTACAGTAGTTTCTAGCCAGTTTTTCATACTCATATATCCAATGTCTAAAATCAGAAAAGCAAGGACACTTGCAGAAGTCAAATTATTGATTAAAATATACCATCTGACCCCAATTACCATCTTCACAGATTAATAAAAGAACCATTGGATAATTTAACTTCCTTAGAAGTTGAAATGACAAAACACACTTCTTATGGATGTTACATCCCCGAGTTGGTCTCGGTGAGAACGGAGAGTAACATACTACTGGATGAAAAAAGTGCAGCATGTTCAATAACTTACCAGATTTTTATTGCCAGGAATAGCAGCTTAAATCAAACTTCAGGGAGAGCCAAGGCCAAAATAACAAGCAAACCAGCCCTAACTACAAACAAGAAGATCAGTCTACTAGACTATCAAAACAAGAATTACAATACTAATCCTAATTGTCTACCTGTGAAAAAACAGGAGAAAACAGGAACAAATCAAAATGGTAACTCTCCTCTACTGTGTTTCCTGGCAGAACCAACAGAGTATAAAAGGATTACACAGTGAAACGTTAACAAACAAAACAATTAAAGTTCAATTAAAAATTAGACAGTCATCTAAAGAAAACACCAATCATGACAGCTATGTTATATTTACACAGAAACGAACAGCTCAGGACACAACATGTGGCAAGGCAACAGAGGCCCTGAAGTGCAGTTCCATATGCTGTGTTCGAGCTACCTCGGAAGGCGGATTTTTCCGACCTCCAACTTGGAAAAATGCATTGGAACGGCATTTGAAGTCGGAGCTCCGACTGGGAAACTCGGACCAAAATGNACTTGGAAAAATGCATTGGAACGGCATTTGAAGTCGGAGCTCCGACTGGGAAACTCGGACCAAAATGATCTACAACTTCACAAGTATGACATCACTCAACATGGCAGCGCCCGTGGAAGCGAGCTTTATGAATGGAAATGATCAGCTAACAGGTGAATAAAGTATTTTTTCTTGCATGACATTGAAATAAAAAGGTCAAAATATATCGCCAAGTTAACCATCTATAGTGTGTAATAACTGTTTGCCATTGATATGTAAGTGTGAATAATTTCAGAATATTACTTCTCTGTACAAATGTTTAGTACCCACTGTGACGAATATCATTGTAAAACAACACAGCCAAACAGTCCTGTAATCTAACTTTACTTTAGTTAACATTTATTACAAAGTTTATTTAATTTAACAGTACTTATTGGCGTTCAACCATGATTTTTGTTTACATTTGGCTGGAACCATTTGAGATCAGAAGTCGGAACTTCTGACTGGGAAAAAAATCCTACGTAGCCCAAAAGCAGAATTAGCCTTTACATACACCCAGCTGGTCTGCCATTGGTCGAAAGGTAGGTCTCCAGGTACAGCCAATGGAGGGAGGAGTGAGAGGACCTGCACCTGAGAGATGCAGACTGTGTAACAGCACATGCAATATACTGTAATACGACCACCAATGGGGGGATGTAACAATGGATATGTACCTAGTTATAATAAAATCACTGCCACAAGAGTACACTGATATTAAGGTCAGCTCCCAAATTCTAAGAAAGGGGAAAGGCAGTTTATAAATATTTAATGTGTAGGTCAGGGTTTATCTTAGACCTTCATTTGGGGTTCAAAATGTGGTCAGGCTGGACACATGGGTGGTGCAGGTGTAAAGTTCTCATCTATGATTGCACAAACCCGGGGCATTTAATCCCTAGCTTGGTCATGCATCATACAAACACAATTAGCCATGATGGCAAATGGGAAATTGACAAAGAGTTCTCATCCTTGTCGCTTCTCTAGCAACTCCTATTGATTGCTCCAGGAACCTACATGGAGAGGGGAAGGATCTGAGGGAGCATGAACCTCACACGTTACACGCTCCCAGTAAGGCTCAACTCCAGTAGGTGGAAAGACGTTGGAGATGGCATCACATGGCCAACAGCAGCATCAGCAGTGATAAGGAAGGCATGGGAAAGCAAGGAAATTGAGATTCCAGACTAGGGAGTTTTGGAGCACCAGCATTAAACTTTCCAAATTACCAACAACCATTTAAAAATTTCAGAATCTGTACTATCGGTTTGTTTAAATCAAAAATGTAAATGGTTAAGATGTTTTCCAAAGCAGACAATCTGTGCTGTATGCTGTTACAGTCAGTTGAAATGACTTTATTATTAATATAAATTAATCATATAAATGAAAAATATAAATAAAATATAGTTGCCCTGAGCACTAGTGCACCCTGAGGCACATACAAGCTTTTCATCTCTCAACTCCATGTTTGATCACCCCTTGTCTTTGTAGATAAAGACATTCATCTTGATCAGACAAATAAATGGTTGACACAAGCATGCACAATACGGAGCAAAAGAGGTTTCTGAAGTTAACTGAGATGTGATGCATGATGGATCTGTCTTGGTTGATCTCTGAATATGCAATTAATTTATTTAAACATGGCTGTAATTATGTTCTTATTTTGAAAGGTATCTACAGTAGTTAGATATGTTAATTGCTTTTACTTTGGTACAAACCAGGCTTTTCAGACTTCCAAGAGAATTCCTGTTAGCAATTTTCCCTCATCGTTATGCCCACTGAACAAAACATTCTTCATGATAAACAACAACCCGCCATCATCAAAGGAGACTGATTTCTGCACACATGTAGAAATGCTGGGGAAAAGTAATGAAAATTCAGCAGCGACATGCTCTGCAATGGTTATTAATTCCCTTCAGCTAGACTCATATTTTTCAAGAAAATTAATTTTGCTGACTGATTTGCTTTTGTAATAACCTAATAGTATGCCACTACCATGCTTACTCGCCTGGAACTGATAGGGAGGAGAAAATATCGATTGAGAGGTCCTTACTGTGGGGCTACCGATCTAATATAGAGATTTAAATCTGGTTTCATTTTTTCTATCTGTGCAAAACCTTCCTATAATTGCAAACATAATAACAGAATTCTTTTAAATTAAAGAATAAACAGTAGATGGATATTTGAAATCCAGAAGATGCGAGTGTAAGTAATCAAGCCCTAACAAGCCAAACAATAAGCTTTTGAATGCTACTATATGAAGGAACACAGTGTTATATTGTCAAAAGGTGTTTTTGTTGAAATAATAGTGCTCTTATAAGGGTCGAGCAGAAGAATTGCAGTAAAACAGAGTTGGCATTTTCGGGTGAGCTATGTGCATGACATTTCTCTCGTGCACTTTTTGTAGAATGTGAGGCCCATATGTTTTCAGCAGCACTGCCATCACACTATATTTTACTGGGCTTGTGAGATGGAGAGGATATTTTAAAAACAAGCACTTTCTGGTTTGTCTTTTACACACGCCCACACAGTCTGTTTTCTCCAGTCTAGCTCTGTCTGACAATGTTACATCTATTGTCCATCCTCTGAATAAGCTCCTGTGCCACACATTCAAAAAAAAAAAAAGAATAAATAAAATAAAATCTGGGCGGTTTATTTATTTATTTGTATACTGACATTTATTTGTTTTCTTCAATAGCATGTGATTTGTCCTTGTCAGAATTTGCTTGCTTTTTATTTTTAGGTCTAAAGAAGAGGATGAGAAAAGTGGGGAAAAGAGAGGGAAAGAGCGAGTTAAGCATTAGTTCCTACTCATGCAGTTTTACATACACTGATTCTACTGGTTTACTTTTGTTTAGTTTGTATAGATTACTTTATTCGTGGCCTCTACCTTAAAATTAAAAAAAAAAAAAAAAAAAAAANTAAAAAAAAAAAAAAAATAGATATCAAATTACTTTTTAGGTATGTTCTCTAAGACTTTAAACTAGATTAATGTGAGAAAAACTGCACAGATGATGGGAAGATGAAGATCAGTAAACTGTAGAGTTGACTAACAGTGGATCTGTAAGTCAGTTTGAAAATAGGACAAAATGGTCTGAAAGATTTTCCTCTCTTTAAATAAAAGCACATATTTGAAAAACACTAATATCACAAACAGTAAGAAGCTACATTTTGTGAAATAAAGGAGCAGATGAAGTGTGAGGCTCTGAATGGGTTGTAATTCTATCACAATGTTTTTGTAGCATAAAGTATGTGATAATATCATGTTGCATCTGATATGCTGAGTCAATATGACAATGTAAGCACTTAATCACCTCCAACTAAACAGCAGATGTAGTCATCAAAACATGGACATAGCATCTATGACATCTCCCAAAGCTTTCTGAGGGGATGCCCTGAAGTCTGGATTGAAATAAAGACATATATGGAAAAAAATACTGACATTGTATTCCAACAGAAAAGAAGAGTGTTTCTTTTGTAGAAGCAGAAAAAGGCTTTAAGGAATACAGATATAGCTTCCAAAATGTATTGCATTTTTAATGCATGAGCTGCTGCATACCTCGAATTTCATAAGTTGCCAAGTATGTGTGTGACTCAAATGCAATCATCAATGCAAGAAGTCTCAAATACAGTGGTGGGCCGTCAGAGCCAGCAAGGCCTTCTCTGCTGGCCCAGAGATTGTCAGAATCAGAAAATTATATTTTTACAATTTAATATATATTTTAATTAATGTTATATGTATTTTACAAAGTTCGTTCCCATCAGTTTTGTTATNTAATATATATTTTAATTAATGTTATATGTATTTTACAAAGTTCGTTCCCATCAGTTTTGTTATTAAAGTCATTTCTTTGCTACTGCTACTCTCTCCCTCAGTTGCGCTGCTTCCAGAGCAGCTCATGGAAATTAGAGCTTTTATCCAATCAAATTTTCCACCTGTGCTGTTTCTGGGTAAAAAAAATCTAGCCTGAGACCTTCAGAATTTTGAGTGAATCCCCTCTGCTATTCAAGCAAATGGGATGATGTTGCTGATTGTCAAATTCTTTAACCAATCAGATTTCAAATTTGCCATGTTGGGCATATTGTTTGACACACCAGGGCCTTCTAGCTGGCCTTGACCTATATCAGTTAGTAGAGGGCAACATTGTGCTACCCAGTATACAGCCTGCCGTAAATTCATCATCAGAAGAAGAGGGCCAGTTAGCTAGCTGAAGTAAAACTAGCTAGCACGTAATGTAGCATTATCTAAGATTAATTTAAACTTTCTTTCATGACATTTAGATTTTTAGATGTAGTGCTTTAGATTTTTTGGTTGAGATTTTTACTTAGCCCTGTTGTTTTTTAAACACACAATGGCTGAAGGAGGAGAAGAAATGGATGGCAGATGTAGTGGCAAAGCCTTTTTCACATTTTCAGTCCTAAAACGCATTAAAATGTATTTAAAAAAATAAGACTGGACAGGCTTGACTGTCAACACTGGCCTCCATGGCAATAGAGAAGGAGCTTTTACTGGAACTTAAATGCACTGATGTACTATACAACCATGTCATTGAACTTAAAGAAAGAAAGGAGGACAGACTTTATCTTCAGATGATGAGCAGCTTTGGTATGTTTGATGGATTTTTATGTGGCTGGAATCTGTGAGGAAGCCTGTTGAATCCTGACTGTGTTATCTGTGTTTTACGGCATTTTTGCTTGCTTGCTGGTCATATGAGTAAATGTAATGGTTGTTGTGAGTTTGTTCTTGTTTCTTTACTAATGACATTGATTTGGTCTATGTGATGTCTATTTGTGATGCAGCATCCTGTCATACTGTGTAGTAATGCTACATCCTTGATGCTTTCAGTCACCATGTATTCATGTCTCTGCTGTTAGTGTATGTTAAATCACTTTATTCCACTTGATAACGGTTACTGTCACTGTGACTATGGGGTGGTTACGTTGACTGACAATAGCTTATAGCTCTAGTGTCATGTTGAGGTTATTCAAATTAATTAATTGAGGGAGGATAGCATTGAAGGCCTAGGTATAAAACATACGGCTCACCATTGCTCAAATATGTAACCAATGAATATTGGGTGACAAACTGAAGTCGGTCTCATCTACATCGAGCCCTTCTCATTGATCAAACTGCATTTTCAGTATAGGATAGGTACACATATTGCACGTGCACACACACACAGTCAAGCTCCATTAAGTATAAATAGTCAGCCATATTAGACATTGTTGCTGCTTTACTACCAAGTGAATATCTACAATTGTTTTATTTTATCCCTTATATGTATCATAAATGCATCCATTTCTGTAAAACAGGATGATCTAAGTATAAGGACAAAGAAACACACCAACAATCATCTGCATGTGTGTGCATACAGTACTGTATGCACACACATGCAGATGGCAAATGACAATGATGAGGACTGCAGCGATGGCAGTATAGTAAATACAGCAGCATCTGTATTTGTTCTGTTTTTATTATCATTCAGTTTCTCCTTTGTGTATGTTCTCGCATGTCCAAGTCCCTCCCCCTCCTCTTGCTGAATAACTGAAGTGAATGATTCCCCAAAATGTGTCTGTGACCAATAGCGGCTGCCATGCATAACAGAATCATAAAAGTAACTCTTACTGCCATCAGAATGTCTGCAGAACTAATGCATACCCTCAATTCTCCAGCTGCCTAATATGTTTTTACCCTTCACGGATGTCAGACTCTGAATGTGAAACCCTTTTAAGAGCTGCCCCTTCAAGTCTAATGCCCATGTTGTGTTTACACCTAGAACACTCTCCTTTACCCCACAATCAGAAATGGTTTCTTAGTGCACATCACTGAAAAGCTCCTGCAGAAATACAACAGCAGAAAGTTTTATATTGCAGCATGTAAGGATAGTGTTGAGCACTTCCACATGAAAAACAACAACAAAAGGTCCACATTTAAACACAAACACAGGAGCTTTTCACACTCACATTTGTTTATCTTATGTTATTAAGATCAGAAAACACCAAACATTGCAGATTCATGCACATGATCAAGAACAAAAACAGTTTTAGTGCATCTAGCTGCGGGAGCTGCTCACTTGAGCTTAAATATTTTTAAGAGTTCAGCAGTTAGTGAGTGTCTAGAGGGTAGATTTACAACTCTTTCCTTTGATTTAGTGTTTGAGTTATTTCTAAGTCCTCATCCCCACACAACACACACATGCACACACACAACTGACATTATCAGGTCTACACAGAAAAAGTGTTTACTCCCAAAATTCCACTCTCTCCCTCAGCTCAAATATTTAGACTGAGAGACTCAAGCTCTCTCCTTTGAATTGAAGTAATTGGTTGGCATCTGAATTTGAATTTCACAGTCTGTAGATTGCTGTGCAGTGTACTGGAGCACAGAGGAGAACTGTATAGGCATATGAATGAGTGGCATGTGTGCATGCATGTGCCCTGATTTATTAGTATTCTATCAGTAAAACCATATGAAAGTGTTGTCGCCCTCTTTTCAAGTCCCCCACCCTTCATCTCTTCCTCACTCTTTCTGCCTCTGTTTTCTGTGGAAAGGTCCTGTATGTGCCCTGTGGGCAGCTATTAATGAGGATCTACGTCGTGAGTCTTATTAAAACTTCATGACAGGCAGACACCTGCCTGGATGTCAATAAGAGTCAGGCTCTACCAATCATCAACACAGAGAATCTCTAATCCACACTACACTGGAAATAAGGACCCCCTGCCAGGACGGATCCTCTGTTATCATCCATCTAAGGCTTCTAGTAAATCAGAAAATTGTGAAATCATATTAAATGCTCGGATTAACAGAGACATGCTGTTGTGAAGTGTACCTTTTCTTGTTTGGTTGATGCATGGATTGAATAAAGCTCTATTCAGCTCATCCAACAGCACAGAAAATGACTGATGGACGCTCAACCTTTGAAGAGCCACTGTATTAAACTTGACACAGTCCATGGTAAGTTCAGAGAATATTTCTTACCTGCAGTGGCTTATTACGGCCTGAAAACTTTTTCCCTCAAGGACTTAACAGGTGTAGTCCTTAGTCTACTGAAAACTAATACAGACTCTATCCACATCTGTGTTCTTTTTTTTTATTCATGGTATGGCAACATCTAAAATATTAGTGTGCCAGTTTTCCTGAGATGTTTGTTGCATGATTCAGCTTAATGCTGAATGTGGCTAACATCGAGTAATGTAATCTACACCAGACTCCAACTATACTATCACGCCTCTTCTTCCATTTTCTCTTGGTCTCTGTGTCTGAAAGATGATGTATGTCTAACATCAGGGAGTAAACTATGACCTATTAGTGATGATGAATGGTCACAAAGCACCCTGTCTCCCTCTATTTGCTGCACTTGGTCTGCTTAGATATTTCAGACAGCAGTGCTGTGTGTATTTAAGAGAAAGACAGACAAACATGGGAAATTATGTAGAAATTTAAAGTATGACTATTCATATGGTTTTTATATGGTTAGTCAGTTGTTTAGTAATTTCAAACAACTTGGGTTTCATTTCATACAGCAGAATGTAATAATTAGTTTTGCAAGTGTTGATGACTATGACATTTTTTTTAGTCTGAAAAAAGGTTACAGCAGAATTAATGCATGCTGAGTAAGAAGAATGCAGTTATCAGCAGGTGGAATTTAGTGGAGCTTAAATAATGACCAATCCCAACAACTCCTCTCACACCCTTTAAAAGCAGCAGCCAATTTTCCAAAAACAGAATTTATCTTTCTCATTCATTAATGGATAAAGTGATCTCATTTCTATTTTAGCAGAGTAATAAGTACTCTTTCTGAGTAACTCTTCCAACACTGATGGCCACTTTGAGTATATGGGTGCATATACTGAGAGCTGCCCAACATAATCCTATTTACATGACAGAAATATTACTTATTAGGAAATGGTCTAAGGGAGTTTTACTGAAAGAAAAAAACTGTCCTGAGATCTTTATGGAGCTCAGGACTTCTGCAGTTGAAATGACTTAGAATCTGTATGGAATAACTTCAGTATACTATGCAGAAAAATACAGAAGGGTATAGCTCTTCTGCTAAAACCCAGTGCACCATGCACAATGCACCCCTTTTATATGGAGAATCAGACTTTAAGACCTTCAGGTAAAAAAAAAAAAAAAAAANAAAAAAAAAAAAAAAAAAAGGCTAAGATTCATATGGCATCATCCTAATCCTATTCTTTAGACTGTCCTGTAATAAACTGAAAGAAAAGGTAGGCAAAAGCAGCAAAGGTTTCTCTAATCAACAAAAAAAAAGCTAACTATTCTTGCCTGCTGGAAAAGCCTAATGGGACTATTGACTGACCAACCTGATGAACGTGATGTTATTCTAAGTGGGCCATTCGGTCCTTCATTTTGTTTAGTTTAACCAAGTATAACCAATTCTGAGTTATGTGCCCTGCCAAAAACACAAACTTTATTTTCGCTACTGACAAAAGCATACAGTATGTCATGCACCATTACAGATGCTGATGTTATTAATATGCTCAAACAGATGACATTCACCAATTTAGCACTGCACTTCCCTAAAGTCAGGGAACTTGAAAACGACAGGAGGCTTTTCAAACTTACTTTTCAAACTTGTTTCTTCTGCACCAACATGGTGTAACCCTTGTGAAAGTCAGTTTTCCTGACTTTCACAGCACCATCTACAGCCGTAGAAGCCTTTATACAGTTATTTTCACATCTTGAATGGTGCTCCTTACGACCAGTCAACTGAATTTGAAAAATAGTTGGTGTCCCTCTTCAATTATTTTCTGCTTTACAGTCAGATTAAATATACCCAGGGCTGCTTTAGGATAAGGCACAAAATACAGTACTATTTATGTTTTGAAGAATGTACAGTAATCCGTTGTGAAATGCACATAAAGTAACCTCCCCTACCCTCGATTGTATGTATGTGTGTTCAAGATAATTCCTTAAAAATATATGTACATTGCATGGCTCCAATTCTCACAATGCTATCCCCATCACAGAAAATCCACATCTTATTAATCTTTGCAACCACAAATATTTCCACAGTTATAGTTGAGGTGGGTGAACTAGGGTCAGCTTAATGAGACCTAACCTAACATCTGAGGCCAGACCTGGTTGGCCCTTTAACACAGAGCGAGAACCAGCCAACCAGATGACCTATCTCTGCTACTGGGAGACCATGATCAATGTACAAGCAGCCAGCGGTGCATTGTTGGCTGTGTTCCTTTGTGTGTCACTGTAAGTCACCTTGCTTCAGAGCTGAATAAATGCAACTCTTACTGATGTGGGAAACTGGAGCTTGTACTTAGCTGATTCATCTGGTAACATGACAACCTCATGGGACATTTTGAGAGGATACTTTGACAATGATACATCTGTGACCTTTCAGTTTCTCAGAGAGAAATGAATGAATGCGCATCATATATGGACATGATGAGAAGGAATAGCGCACAACAAGGCACTCGACTCATTTATAAAACTTTATAAGGCTGTATAAGAGTGAGACGAAAATCCAAATGTAGCCACAAAATGAAACTTGTCAAAGTGATTTTGTTCAGTTGTCTTTCATCTTTCTAAATATTTCATACATCAATTTGTCCAAATTGAAATGCAATCTCAATTAATATTAGCACATATACTTCAGGTCTATCCTAGCCTACAAGGAAAAGAGAGTTCTTCTTTATTAAAATCTGTAGTAGCAGTGCATCAACAGAAGCTATCTCAGGTCATTTTTGAAGCCATAGCAAGTCTGGGTCCAAATAGCTGAAAAAAAGAATGACTTGCTTACAGAAACAATGACATGCAAACCTTCAACATGTTAGTTAGAAGACATGTTAGGTAAAATTGATATGATATAACCAATTCACATTATTGGTTTCAGTTGCTAAGGATAATCATAGGTGTAGTTTACTTAATGTTAACAATGTGCACCTAGCCCTCTCTGGTTCTAGATAAATAGGTAGATCAGCAGATCACCTTGCAGTTCAGAACTACTTCTGATCACGTTCACACAAACAAAATATTCCAGAGCTATGTGACCCATATATTCCTCAAAAGGGTTTCTTTGAAGTTGTTTTGGTCTGCACACAAGGTGATTGCTGTGTTAAGACCTACCCAAATGAATCATACGGAAAACAAGCCTCATTCAACAAGACTAAAACACATAGGTGGTGGTAGGTGGCTCAATCCGGTTGCTACTTTGAACACAAACATACTGTATAGACAAAAAATATAAACATGCAAATGATAAAATGCACTGACCAGCCTAATCAAGATGACAATGTCTTCAATTTGCTAATGCAATGTTTAACATTTTGGCATAACCAGCACAAATAGCCAGTAATGCTGTAGTGGTGTGTGTGCCATCTGGTGCTATCCAGTCAAGTCAACGCTGGTCCATGCTGCTGCTGTGGGTGTGTTGCTTGTGTGGGTGAGTTAAGAATATTTTGCTGACAGTGTGCAATTTTGAGCAGTTATATGACAAATGACAATAAAGTCTCCATCCCTTTATTCATCTAATCTGTGAGTAGTACCCACACACCGAGCTAACAAAATAAACTGAAAAACAAAACAAAACAAAATAAAAAAAAAAAAAAAAAAAAAAACAGAAGGAAACTCTACAATTAAAACAGACCCTATTATACATATGGCATCATGAAATGGATTTAATTTATGACTGATATGTCGTTTTTATCTGTATTTCTTTTTTGTGGAAAAATAACTTCTTACAAAACGGCCAGGGGAAGTCTAATCCTCAGAAATACCCTGAGGATACTGGAGCAGATTAAGGAGATCTTTAAAATACCCAGTTTTTCAGTTTGCGCACTAATACGTTACAATCATTGTTTTTCATCAGCACTCACTGATCAAGTGTTTATTAAGTGGAGGGAAAAAGGTATATCCACAATAAAACACCTATATTGAGGGTAAATTTGTATCCTTTGCACAGTTGAGTGCTCAGTATAATCTTCTACAAGCACATTTTTTGACACCTCCAGTTTAGAGATTTTGTGAGGCATACTTTTTCTAATTTTTCATCTTTACCTGTTAATCATACATATTTTGATACTGTATGCAACCAGCCACCAGAGGCCAAAGGTCTGACATCTCAGTTTGTATATTTGTCTTCATCTTGCACTGGGACATCCTCAGATCAGTATAGATTGGCATGGGGCACAGAACTCAGGGTGTAACATGGGAAGAAGCATTGCAGCAGATACACACATGTTCTATTAATGCCAGAATATTCAATTCAAAGTTCTACAATGGCTGCACTACTCCAAAACTAAACTGCATAGAATATTCCCATCTACCTCACCACTTTGTGATAGATGCAGACATATAGAAGGCTCTTGCACATCTTTTCTTATAATACTGTATGCTAGTCAAATAGTGGGAGGATGTTAGGATGTTTTCAGTTGCATGTCTAAGACATATGAAAAGGTCATTTTTGATGAACAGTTGGCTTTGTTTGGATGTTCTGAAGCTACAAGAATGTTCTCACATTCTGAACTGCAAGCATCATCCTTTGCTATGGCGAAGAGAGTCCTTTTAAAGGAATGGAAATCTCCCTTTTCACCAGTTTTTAAACAATGGCTAATACGGTTTCTTTTTTTACACCTATAAAGGATACGTTATGTAAAGAGAGGTTCTGTGGCACAGTTTAATCAGATTTGGGGTCCCTTTTTTAGTAGCCTTAAGGAGTAATAAGCTACTTCCTGAATTGAACTATATATATCACCTTTAAATTTTGTTTGCTTTTGATACTGTACCTGCTGTTGATGTAAAGGTAATGGTCTGGCTGGTATTGTACTGTGTGTGGAGAAGGGTGGGGGTGGGTTGTTGCTGTGGCTTGTTGTCCTTTTTTTCATTAATGTCTGTTGGTTTATTGAAAATTTATAAACAAAAATTTAAAAAAAAAAAAATAATAATTTATTGCAAGTAAAATTGTGTAAAATGATAAATGAATGACAGATTGGGAGAATCTGCTATGTCACATGACAGATTATCCTTCAAATAAAATCTATCTATCTATCTATCTATCTATCTATATAGATAGATAGAAAGCTTTGTCTGTGCGTAGGAGTTCTGTCAATAGGGTACCCATCAATAACTGTATTACACAACTTATCTATTTGCTTTTTGAGATGCAAACAAAACACATTTAAAGATTCAGAACAGCCTATTCGCCAACAAGATCACTCGTATTATAGTCTATTATGTTATATTCTCTGTGGCTTATACAGCGATGAATTCTATAACTCAGTGTGTCAGAGTGCTACAATAGCTTCTGGCTGGATTCCATTCCCTCACAAGCAACCATGTAACCATAGAAGGCCAAGTAGCCAAGCTATATTGTGTATTAATGTTCCCTCCTCTGTGGTGTGCATATATCAGTCCCCTCCAGTGAAAAAGCTACTGCAAGGAGAAGAAGTGACACATGAATCTTTGGCCATGTGCAGATATGAAGCAGTGGCAATGTAGTTATGGGTAAGCTGGAGAAATCTTCTTTTGGCCTTTTATTTAACATAACAAATATAAAAATGTCATGTTGAAAATAACTTTTAAAACACTTTAATCTATCTGATACAAAGAAGTGTTTCTCATGATTGAACAAAACTGCCACAACAGACCCAGCTCATACAGTGCTGAGTGCTGAAGTCAAACCAAGAGCTTTGGATGTAGCAGTTAGCAAACTTAACTTTTGGCTTCTCTCAGCATAGTAGTTGAGAGGCACTGCTCAGCTCCATAGAAAACAATGGGCCATCCATATGCCACAAAATTGCCACTGTTTTTGTGCAACCAGCCTTAGACAGTGTCCAGAAGTGACTTCAGAGAGGCTGAAAACTCGTAAACAGTACGTGAAATACTGTGCATGGCACCCCTCCTCCTCTTCTATAATGGAGCCTATTAAACTCGGACCTCGATTAAATTATTTATAGGACCAGTGAGAAGCCATAGGCTACTTCATCAGTCAAACGTCCCATACTAGATTAGCTGGTCGAATTTAAATACATCAGACTGTGGTAAGGCCCTTTATCAATTGGAGATCAGTCCAAGATTTTATACTGGCCATGTCTGATTACAGCAGTGACAAGCAGTCATACGAATGCAGTCCATGAAGACGCAGGATTTTCCTCAACCAGCAAACAGTCTGCAGACACTGATGCATGCTGTTTCCTGACTCAGATCCCAAAGGATCAGTGATTGAAGCATCTTGTAGATGAGTTTGGTTCAAGCCAAGAGTCAGTTCTTAAGTACTGTCATATTTTCTTTAAAGAGAATCCTTTTTTAACTCCTGGCTCTCTCAAAAGTCAAAAGAGCTGTAAATCACTTAGCAAACTCACTCAACCCAATAATAATTGTTGGTTATTGTTTTAATGTTCTAATTGTGTAGAGGGGCAGGCATTAAATGTTTTTGACATGTCTCTCACAAGCCAGCGTGGGTGGTTTGTATTGTTCAATGCTTATTGTTCCCTTGGTACACCGACTAAATACATAATGAGTTCAGCATAGAAATCTTTGTTCAAAGCATTTCTTTTCAATATCACAAGTTGTCATTCTGAATACATGCTGCAAATATCCCTGAAAAATATTGTATTGCACCACAACATAAACCTCATACAATATAATTCCAGTTAAAACCTTATAATGCTGTATGCATTCAGTCTGTATGACATGCATGTATCATCAAAGTCAGAAACAAATAGTAAGTTTGTGGACTTTCAGTTCACTATAGCTTTGATCAGTACTAGTTAGGAAAGGTCTTAATTAAATTAGAAAACCTGAATGTAAATTGCAGATTTCAGTAAAATGTCCTTAATGTCAGGCAAAAGCAAAGACTGCTTTCTATGAATAACATGTGCAATAAATACTGTACTTAAATAATAAATAAATTACCTTCCACAAATGTCATGTGCTTTTGTATAAGGTGATCATAGTGGCTAAATGGCTGTTAAGATAGTGTATTATTTTCATGTTCATCAAGCACCTGAACATTATTGCACCATTTTACTATATTCAACATCCAACACAGTGAACACACATTGCATACACACAGTGAATCCAATGCACAATGAATGAAATTAAATAGGTATAGTGTACCAAAAACACTTGGAATTTAAAATTTAGGATGAATTGAATACAATTAAAATGCTGAGATTATGTGTGAATATTGTATCATGGAAATATTGTCACGGTACATCTGCATCAGAATAAATACTTTATCTTGATCTAAGTGTACTGTCACATGCCTACCTACTTGTCAGTTTTTCATCCAGAACTTAAATATAAAATGAAGGATGATTCCTATAATGATCCTGCTTACTATCCACTAAAATGTGAATTTTCTTCTATAAGAAACACTTGTTTTCTGTCCCATTACTTTAATGATACTGAAAGAACATAGTTACATGACCTGTTATTATTCTACTCTACCACATCATACTTACTAGCCTGTCTCTAGTACAACGGAAAATGTGACGGTTTTGCTTCTACTTTTTGCCAGACTCAGTGGAAAGAAGGAGAGAGCACACAGTCTGTTAGCATGGTGCTTTTGGGTGAGGATATGGAGAGAGGATTGAGGTCCCTGAGGGTATTCAGTGATGTAGAGAGGAGAGAGAGAGAGGTTTCATTTGTCTTACTACTGGGACTGTATGAACTGTGTGTAACCAATGCATCCCTAAAATGTTATCATCTCCAAAGCTCCTGATGATTTTCACTGCATGAACAAGAAAGCTGTGTTGAATACTGAATCATAATAGGGCAGTTTGGTCCACAGCAGCCTGGTGGTAACTGGGCAACATGTAATCTAGTTAACCACTGTGGCTCTGGTGTGTGTGTTCATTATTTGGCAATGTACTTCACCAGAATTGGTGATTACAGATGGAACAAATACCTGCTTCTTCCTTGGCTGTAGAGAGAGCTAACAGAAAAGACCTTTAAACAGCATGCGAGCTGTTGTGGATGAGAACTGGCAGCTATTAATCTTTACTCAACCTTGCGAGCACAGTCATTATTATTTGCTATAACTTGCCATAATTGGAATTAAAATATATTATTGCTGTGTTGCCAACTGAAGTGACAAAAACAGTTCATAACTGAAAATCACAGGATATACAGGATGGCAGAAAAATAAAATAAAATACATAAAAATAAAATGGCATAAAATGCAGGTAGAATTGACACCAAAATCTCAATGTGATGCCATCTTGCCAGAAATTCCCCCCCCCCCCAACACACACACACACACCTCCCACACCAACCTACAACTCTACATCCATTTCAAAACATGGCGAATCACAAAAATCCCAAATCATATAGCATAACAAGTATTTCAGCAAAAATTCCACTTCAGTACAGCAATGCTTTGCCTTGCACAACACATAATACACATGAAGCAAACTGTGGCTTTTACAGGGTTAACAACATGAACCAGTCAATGATCAGTATCAGAATGGCTGATTCTAGGGACAATAAATTGGTATTGACTAGCATCCAAGCTACAAAAGCCTGACTAAAGAAACCCTATTACATACTATTATATATAGGAATTGTGAAAAATACTGCCAACTGTATAAGCAAATGCCATAAAGATTGGTCCAGTGCGCATACAGATCTGCAGATAGACCAAGGTAGTTCCAGTAGACAACACAGGCATCCTGCCAGATGAGGCCATCTGGGCATAAATTACTGCACATTCAGAATATGTGAGGCTAGATGTGCTTTGTAGTTGTATCACATCAGCATACAGATATAAGACGTGCTATCTTGGCTGAAGTTCAGTAACTTTTATAACACCTGCTTGCACTACCTTGAAGTTATATTGCTACAATACCACTCCAAAGACCACTGTGCTGACCACTATTGATTTATATAACATGCAGCCTGCTGCATCCACTCACAACTTATGCCTCTTCCAGAAGTACAGTGTGTTGTGTCAAACTCTGTACACTACATTCTCTCTTCTATGTCTGTGAATTTTCAGAAAAACTAATTGTTGATATGCAGGTCCAGATATTGGTAAGACTGGTCTACCTCTACCCTCTCACCCGTGTTTCTGTGGCCTTCTTGTTTGTTGGAAATCCAAGAACAGCAGGCAATGAGAATCACATTGCACCACTTGATGAAGTTCTCCACCAAACTTCTACACTACAAAAGAGCAGTCAGCTAAGAACTTAAGCAGGCAAAGTGACTCAGAATTTAATCTGTGGTGAGAGGTAGAAGAGAACTCTTAACTATGGCTCAGAGGTGGACAATATGGCCTGTGAGGCAACTAAGAAAATCATAGAATTGTGACATATTCTGTGCAAGAGAGGAATAGACAAACTGGTGTGTGGTCAGACTTCTGTTGAAGACAATCACTGACCACACTTTATTTTAATTTTTCATGCTGTTATATTCAGAACCTGCCAATTTATAGTATAAAAATTGTTGAAATAATGGAGATATCTCAGAACATTATTGCCAAAATACTTGGTCATCCTTGTGATGCTTAATCTAATTTTACTGTATTTTCACCTTTCATCTGCAAGATGTCCAGCAAGTAAAGGTATCATCAAAAGCCAACATGTATCTTGTATGAAGCTAGCAGGTAACATGGAGCCCTTTAAGAAGACTGTGAGATTTCTCCACACTTACAGTAGCTGTAGGCATGAATTTATAAGCCATCATTTTCATCAGTGGTTGAGCTGAAAAGCAGAAAAATGGAGCAGCAGGAATGTGCCAAATGGCTGGATGATTTTATATAGCCACATCGCCAACAAAGAGAAACACCTGAAGTTGCATTGCTTAACGGCCAAAGATTACCTTGGTTTATCTTTCACAGAACAGTCCAATCAGTTTAAACTACCCAAGCTAACACTGAGAAAGCTATCAGCAGGGGAAACACCAAACACCTAATTATTTATGAAGACAATTATCCCCTAAAAGCAAACTGTGTGTGTGTATGTGTGTGTGTGTGTGTGTGTTGTTGGGTNGGGGGTAACAGGACAGTTACATACTGAAAGGGAAAATGCAGATGTAAAAAAGCTGTGGAAGCTGTAGAAAGAGCCAATGAGGCCATGCTGGCATCTAATGTAAAACCATCGCTCTTTTATCTGGGTCTCAATTATTCAACAAGAAAGCAGCTTCTCCCTCTGAGAAGAGAGTAGATATTGGACTCTACATTACCTTACAACAAGGGAATAGTGGAACTGCAGCTCATTCCACCTGAGAGGCTGTTCTGGGACCAGGCACCAGCTGTGCCCATAATGACATCATCCATTTCTTGGGGCCTCCTGGAACACGATTATAGTGATTTACAGTTTATTCACATCTGTTGTTGTGTTGAATTCTTTTGTACTCTGTTCAGCTGTTCAGACCTATGCGATCTACTTCTCTATGCAACTACAACCGAAGCTAGCAGCGGCTTGATAAAGACCATACTAAATGTGTTACAGCTGAGCATACTGTATAGCTGATTATATTAACCTGTATTGGACAAATATTATTTCAGTAATTAAGCACATATCTCATATGTCACTGTAAATGTGCTGGTGGAACTGCAGTACAGCTGTTATTGTGCTCTACAAGGATTAAACTAAATATAATCATGACAGATGTCACTCATCCTCCAACAAACAGTCAACTCTGCAATATGATAAAAGTGCAGAGTAAATTGAGTATAGTAATATTACTGGTGAACAGTCCAGAAGTATAGAGATATAGGTGAATTACTCTTGTATAGGGATCAATCAATCCAACAATGAAACTCTACTCTGGGAGGCTCTGCCAATCACAAGCCAGTTTATAATTATAATTGTACACTATACTCAGATTTTTGTCTATACTGTGATTAAGGTAAAAATGCAAGACGTATACATGAACAGAATTAACAGGACTCTGCCGTTCACCAAAAACACATGACGAGCTGCATAATCAGAGTACAAGGGAGAATCCGGCTGGTGAGGAAACGCATGTGGAGGTGGCTTACTCCGATCATAATGTTTGCATGCTTGAACAAATTGATTTAAAATAATCTAGGTCTGTTACTCGAAAATAAACTTAAATCAATTTATGACGCTTTCAATCTAATTGTGATGTTTGTGACTTCTGAAAAAAAAAAAAAAACATTTTGCCTTAAGCTGAGTATAATCAAAGTTTTAACGTGCACATAAACGTACTGACTGTGTGGGAGGCACGTGAATATAGTGGCATCGCAAAGTCACTCTGTGTTAGTCATGTGCCTGGCACCTATGTGTGTGTTACATTAAATCATATGCACGCACACACACACACATACACACACACACACAAGAACCTCCTGATGAACACAAACTTTTAACTGTATTCAAATGGAAGGCAGATGGCCAACGTGCTATCATCTCATGTAGGCAATTTCAATATACTGGATTGCACATCATATTATATGAGGTCTGACTGCGGCAGGGATGCATAATTATTTATATCATGTTGTGGCCAGCTGCTGTTACATTCACCTTGATTGACCTTTGTTGTACAGATGACAGACCTCATGAACATCCTTAATAAATGAAACATCCCTCGACTCGAATACACGCAGCACTTTCATTTATGCATGCACATGCAGTGTATGCATATGCGCACACGCACGCACACACACACACACACACACACAACATAATCTGGCCCATCTTTACTACACAGTCTATCTTCTGTATATATCACTACTGTGAATGATGAGCACAGGGAGAAATCTACTCTGACTGGTGCAGAACTAATTTATACTTTCAGATTGCCAGGAAGGGGTATGCAAAGGTAGCCAGGCATGGTAAGGCAACATGTCTAAGGGGGTTTTATCAATGAACACAGAATTCATTTGAGGATAAACCTCATTCTGTTTGCTTACACTCCCTCCCTTATCACCCAGCCTGGAACTGATTGGTTAAAAAGGCGTGATGACTATGCATTTGGGAGAAACGGAATGACTGCACAGCGCTGTTGTTCACAGCAGGCACTGATGGAAGGGAAAGAAGAACCAGTAGAAGGATAGAAGGCTCATTTAATTTTTTTCCTGAGACACACTTCAAAAACACAAAACGTGAATAGAGCACACACCTGGGATGAATGCTGCTAAATGGAGAAAGATATTATCAGATGTATAGATGTCAAATTGAAAAACTTGGCCATGCCGCTTATTGTATCAGCATTCATGGTGAAGATTGTTTGAAGGGAAATGATTCCCCTGGGATATGAAAAAAGTAATTGTTAGGTCCAAGCCATTTTGTCTCACCAGAAAGTGCGCTGAATGAATTGTTGGCCCTTTCTCATTTTTTGCAAGCAGTTATATCTCTCACTATATTATGTTCAGACAAAAATTATTTAAAAAGCCTCACTTACAATGCAATGCTAGTCATGTGAGGAGAGACCTGAGTTTGAGAGGAACTTCTTGTTATCAGAGGTTACTATGATGCAATTTCGCTGTTACTTAATGCAAAGTAAAACCACATTAACAAACATCACAAAACTTTTAACTTGACTAATAATTTATGAGTATTCCTGAGAAATGACTGTGTATATCCATATTTGTGTATTTTTTCAAGCCCTCTCACACGTACATGCATATACCGTGTGTGTGTGTGTGTGTGTGTGTGTGTGTGTGTGTGTATTCTATGGGCATACTGTATGTTTTTGAGTGAAGACTGTAGGCTATGCTATCTGTGTCACCCAGAATGAGTCTATGTGAACATTTTGCCTGCACACTTCAAAGAGCAGCAGTGCTCAGCAGAGAAGTGACTCAGACCCCAAAGAGACCACAGGAAGAAATCAGAGTGCCATTTTTTTTGGCCAGCCAGCTTGACAGAGCTTCCCTTCCTCATCCCCCATCTCTTGCCCCCCACCTCACCTCTTCTGTCATTCCTCCTCAAATTCATAGCATCACTCCCAAAAGGAGCATTGTAGATTATCTTTGCAACTTGTCCCTTGGCTACTGAGGGGAACACTGAGCAAGTTGCATGAAATGAAAGTTATATATAGAATAACCTTTAATGAAATCACACAATGATGTCCATCATCAGCCAGTACTGAACTGTACCAGACCCACTGTGAGTCAGTTTCAAGTAATACAATACATCCCTGCGGTCACTGTTTGTCCTAAAGGAACTAAACTTCTAACTATAACTTATTTATTAGTATGACTGACACTATGCAACCTCATAAACCCACCATTTGTTGCAGTGGTTTGCCTCTTACTTAAAAATATGCACATTTTCTCTTTGAACTTGTAATGTTTCTTTTTTCTCTGTCCCCAATGGTACAGAGAAGGTTTCACTTTAGGCTCTATTTTATTCTTTAATTATGCTCCCAGTAAAAGGGAGTAAGGTCGAAGTCATGATGGCCAAATATTTTTGCGGCAAATTCACATCAAGATTTTAAATGGAAGCTGAACTATATATGAACTTTGACTTGCAGATTTGCACAACTGACCAACAACAAACCATCTTGAAGGACCACACCGGTGGTTTTGCATGTTTAAGCCCAATAGATGCAACAACATGCAACAACATGCATTCATACATTACCTTACTGCCAACCATTTTCCAGAGCATAAAATCATATTTTAGTTTTTGCAAAATAAAATGTTCAAGTGATATCCCCACCTTAAAATTCTATGTTTCACCTGCTAACATGCATGCCAGAATGAAGAAGCAGTCATTTTCATTCCTCTGGTAAAAGCTGTTTTTTTCTCCTGGGAGGATATTCCCTGGTGGAGACATATATTTAGACATATTTTAGCTGCACGTCGGATCAGTTGAATTAAGAAACTTCAACAAAAAAATAACAACAAGTGGTTTGCTGTGATGAATTGCCTATCTCAAGCACGTTTCAAGTCTAAACAAGTTGATTTTTTACAGCAAACTGGAATGAACTGAAAATAATGTCTGCCTGAAAGGTAGGAAAAACCAATTCAATAATTTAATGCTCCAGTAGTATGCATTTGAAAAAATGGCTGGCAGCAAGGTACCATGTATGCACGTAGTATTTATCGGGCTCAAACATCAAAACCATCGGTATGGTCCTTTAGCGGAGTTTACATCTGAGGGCAGGCACACTGTGTATCTTGCCTGGATTCCAAGAGAAGATTCCAACAAATGTTTAACAAAGCTGTTTGGCTTTAAAAGTGCAAAGAAAAAGCTAAAAACACTAAGATCTAGTTGAAAATGGTTGCTAGCTTGTATACTGTTGGTTGTTAGGTAACCACAATAACACAATGAGTGCATTTTCATTCAACCTCAGTGGGGTTTTAAAGAAAAACTAAAGAAACTAATCAACTATAACACAGCAGAGGGAAACTTTGGTGAGAAGCATGGAGGTTATATATTTTAAAATTAAAATAATGACTTGGCTGGAATAGAAGCCTTGTTCTCTGTCTGTACTTGAGG
The DNA here is from genome assembly GCA_014773175.1 of Lucifuga dentata. Lineage (NCBI taxonomy): Eukaryota > Metazoa > Chordata > Actinopteri > Ophidiiformes > Bythitidae > Lucifuga > Lucifuga dentata. The sequence continues at coordinate 63,865 of VXCM01005479.1, forward strand.
TAAAAAGAAAAAAAAAAATCAACCCGCCACTAGAGCATTTAAGGTACACTCATATGGATACCGGTCCACAGGGATTTTTTTCCTTTAAAATGGATTAACGAATGACAAAACCTAATCATGGAATTTTTTTCAGGATCCTTCGAAACGAACGATAAGATTACAAATTTATTCCATATTTTACCTCCCACCCGTTATGAACCTGGATGTAGGCTTAGGTGTTGAAGCTGCATCTTCCTCTCCGGTGTCTGTTTCAAATAATGGCCATGAAGTCCCCAGCACCTCTGCTCTCATTTTCTGTTTGTTTTTTTCTTTTCTGAATACCTGACCTTTGCTGACTGCTCATTTTGAGAGTTTACAGGCGGCAACTAAGAGCGGGACAAACGTTTGACTTTGCTATGCGTGGCGAACCAAACCATTTTCCTCTTGACAGGGAACATTAAATTATTTTAGATCGCTCTCTGTCAAGAAATATATGGAAATGCAACTTACAGGTTTTATTTGACTCCCATATGCTACATAAAATTTTCACAAATGACCATATTTGGCAAAATATCCTAGTAAATTATTTGACAGCAAGAGGGCTCTCTTGGGCCCTCCCTTGGCCCAGAGCCCAGGACATCTGACCTGGTTATCCCCCCTTGTCGGCGGCCCTGTCTGAGGGGGTGAGTCCAAAACACTGTTTTTCTGCTTATGGACTCCCTCTCACTGTGATGATTCACAAATTAAATTCACTACACAAATGCTGTGCCAAGCTCTGATGTGACCCAGGACAACAAATCAGGTCCTCATTTTCCCCATCAGATTCTACTTGTGGTCTAACCAGCATTCTAAGGCATCTGCCAGTAAGTGTCACAAGAATTCCATAAATAAGCCTTTTTCCAGCTCAGGTCTATTGCAAAATTTAAATATTTTCCCCCTTGTTTTGGGATCTGGAGACTATTTTACATACTTTTCTCTCTTCTTGCCAAGACCTGTAATTGCTTTAATGTGGGAGTTGGTCAGTCAGGCTCGTCTCCCCAGCAGTCAGTCCAAAATGCAGCAGCAAGAATCCTTGCTGATGCCAGAGAACGTCTCCCCTGTACTGGCCCCACTTCACTGACTACTTCTCCAATAAAAAATAGATTTTAATTTTTTTTAAACCATTTTATGCATAAAACTGTATAAATTGGCACAGTTTAAATCCCTAGCCTCTTCAGCCATGATTTTGCATTCAGATCTCTGAGGTGCTCTTCTCCATTCCAGTCCCAGTAAAAGTCAAAGTGCCCTGACATTAATGTTAGCCATCAACTATTGGCCAATGTTGGTCTGTCACTGTCTGAGGCACTGTTGAAACTAGTCACCCCGGTCGGACAAATATCAAACCACTGAATCGACGTTATCAGCGCAAAACAGGCCCATACGAATGTGCTAGTAAGGGCCTACTACACCTACTAGTAGGTTCAGCAAGCTGTTATTAGCGATTTCTCTCACTCATCCAACTTGGCACACACTCGGAGCCTCGGGAGCATGTGCAGTTCGGTTTTGAAGACATCTGCGCCTGGAAGGAAGTCGGTAAGTTCATTTGACTTCTTCTTTATTACTATGCATCTGTACAGTTAGGGTTAAGGTTAGGGTTACGGTTAGGATTAGGGTTACTCCTGAAGCTCCGAGTGTGCGCCATCTTGGATCAGTCATACAATCAGTGATAGGAATCGCTAATAACAGCCTGCTGAACCTACTACTAAGTGTAGTAGGCCCCTACTAGCCCATTCGTATGGGCCTGTTTTGTGCTGATAACGTCGATTCAGTGGTTTGATATTAGTCCAATTGGCTGAACTAGTTGACCCTTATAGGTGAATGTTCTTAAATCTAATGAATCAGTTTCAGAAAAATCCTTTGAAAATAATCCTTTGAGTACCCTGATTTTAGCCTATTTGTGCAGCTGCTCCTTATTTTTAGCCTTCACCTCTAAAAGAACAAGGGCTGACAACAAGCAAGTTATATATTCTGAGCATAAGGCAATTTAAATGAATAGATACTGATATGAGAATTGTATACTTGATTGTTTTTGTCTCTCTTTCTGTGATGCCGAGTCTTGCAATGAGTAAACACATAACATTTAATCAATGCTCCTTCTTTGAGGTGTGATGATACATTTTTCCATTGCTGTGCCTGACTGCCCAGTTCAGCCTTCATTATTAGTTCTTCCTCTTCTCATGATTTTAAAATCTACCTTCAATACTTCTACACAAATGCTATTATGACTACAAGTTCCAAGTTTCTTTATATTCTGCCTATATTATTTCATGCATATTTTCATGTGTTCGCCTTTGTTTACGTTTATGCAGATTTATTTCTTTACATTAAAATATCTAAATGTATTTCTAACTTTGATGTATTGCATTTTGGTCAGCATTTGTTGTTTTAAAATGTGCTTTATGACTTGACAGACGCTTGAAAGCTATGTAAATGACTCCTGTAAGTGATGCAGACCTAAAATATTTTTTTAAGTGGTTTTACCAGATGGATAGATTCCTGGATTTAATTAGGTTTTCCATTGGTGTTACTTCAGCAAGAAATCTATGAAAAGATAAAATCTTCTACTCAGTGATCAAAATGGTCTTTATAAGCACATGGCATCATATGTGATTATGTGCACACAGTAATATACACACAATAAATTCTATGAAAAATTACACTGACAGACCAAATGAGGCTGACTGTACATAATCCAAGTACTATATAAGACTGTCAGGTTCATACTCTTAAGTTCCACTGCCCAAAAAAAAAAAAAAAAAANAAAAAAAAAAAAAAAAAATGGAAATATGCAGTTAATATCAATAACCACAGTATTTGATTTTTCAAATTTTAAAAATTGATATTTGACGCTTAATTTAGACAAGTGAATTGTGAGGGCAGCTCATATACTGTGTAGCATAAATATATATTATGCATAACAGTAATATATGAATATTAATTAAGATAAACTAAGGGCATGCAAAGTTGCAATGTTAAGATCATAATTTCAATAAAGAAATAATAATCTTATTTAAACTGGACACCATTCACGTTATGGGGAAAATTAAGATGTTTAAACTTAATATTTTGATTATTTAATTAATATTCAGTCTCAGATCTTAACTTAATATTCGGGCTCAAACCTGAAAAGTAATGGTTTTTGACTCATCCAGTGATTTCTTCTCCGAACTGAAACAGGCAAACAAAGTACTATTGCACAGGTTAACATTTATTTACAGATGAGAAATATAAAAATATACAAATGAGGTAGATATTATGTGAGAAATGAAAACCAGGTTTGACAACGGAAAACTGGTGGATTTTCAAAATAAAATCCTAACCTATTCTAACGTTGACTGAGTCTAGCTTTACTTTACGGAGTTAGTACGGCAATTATGAAAATAGAAAATGGTTGATAAAGATATGGAAATGGGAAAATAACGTAGTTAGGCTGCATCACTTGAACAGCTGGAGCTGGGAGCTGGACTTCAGGTCGAACCGGATTGCAGTGCTGGAGTTTACCCAACGTGGTCAGCGGAGCCGATGGCACGTAGCAGAGCAGCTAACTTGGAGAACTAACCGTAGCTAGAACTGAATAGCTTGAATGAAACCACGTGGAGGTCGTGATAACATCTATCGCTGATTCAGGCACAAACTTCTTAGAACAGCTAATAAAATTACTTGAGATTACTTTAAAATAAAGAACCGCTAGCCGTGGTTTTAGCAACGCGGCGAAGAAAGGAGACAAGAAGAGAAGAGAAGCCGCCACGCGGCGTGGAGAAGGCCGGAGAGGTCCTGGAGCGAAAGAGGTCGCATAAGAGAGAGAGGTCCGAAAAGAGTAAGAGGCTGAAAGAGTGAACAATGGGCTGCGTGGAGTTTTAAACAGAAAAGCCCTTCGCGCGTTGTGAAGAACACGCCCATGCTTTGTTCTCATAGGAGCTTTTCCCGATGATGTCATGAAGGCAGGCAGCAGCCTGGAGCAGCTTAATTTCTGTGATATTACAGAAACATAACCTATACTTATACTAAGTCCACTCATTTCCCATTGTCAAAGCATGATACATAGAAATTTCACGTAGTAAATTCACAGTATGACATGCTAGCACAAATAAAACCATGTTACACAAATAAATCATCTCTTTTGTTGTCTAATAGGAATTTATCACAAAATCTAAACATCTAAAACACTATTATGAAATTTGATGATCTTTGATTAACTAAATCTATTTCTGCATCAATGCAAGTATTCTAAACATTACAAAGATAAAACAAAAGCTTAGATTGTTGTAGATTGTCAAAATAGATTTTGTGTGAACTTAAAGGATCATAAAATAACAATGTGATGTTCTGTGATTTAAGAAGTATGTTGGAGAAATGTAACACATAAAACTAAATCCTTTAACTAAATAAACACAAATACAAGTACAACAAAAGCATGTAGTATTGAAAATGAATTTCAATATCTGAACATAGTTTTAAGGTACTCGAGAGAGAGAGAGAGAGAGAGAGAGAGAGAGAGAGAGAGAGATGGCAACTCATTTATTTCATGACTCTAAATAAATTCAGACATCTTCTTGTTTCCTGAATAGATTCTGAATTAAAAGTCTTATTTGGTGTAGTGAGATCAGTTCTTTAACTCTGTGAAGTCCTTGGCTTGTAGACAATCTGGAGCCATTGAAGTGACCATTTGGGGGAGGGAGCTTGTGAGATACTCAAATGCAGATAAGAGTGACTGTATGTTCTTTTCTTTTATTGCAGAGGAGCTTTAAAGATCAAAGTGTTACCAAGTCTCTCTAAGGTGATAACCTCTGGTTACCATGGTGTTTGGGAGGTCAGAGAAATTTAGAAGTTCTGTTTCGTTGTCTTTACAGTATCTGTTCTGCAAGTTTTACAACTAAACGAGGGGACGAGAACAGCAGGGGATCTTGAGGAGTTCCTGGGTGCTCATCCATATGTTAATGTGAATGTGTATTGTGTCTGTGAAGGGGGACAGTTAGGTGTCTGTGAAGGGGGAAGGTGATGTATGCGTGGCTTCAGCAGGCCTCCACGCAGATGCAGTCTGAAAACTGATTATTTCATCCCAGAAAAACATAATCATATATTTATCAAACTGCAGTTGTTCCAGTAATGCTACAACAGTATGTTTATGTAAGTAAGTAAAGTTTTATTTGTCACATGCAGTAGTACAGTACAGTGAAATGTTCTTCCCAACAGGCCCCCCAGATTGTACATAAGAAAAAAAAAAAAAAATGCACTCAAAATAATATAATTGAAATTAAAATTTTAAAATGTAACAATTTAAAAGTTTAAATCTATGTTATGTGCCTGTGTGTGTGTGTGTGTGTTTATGACTCTGCACTATTTTTAAGAATGAATTGTTATTGGTCATGGAGCATCATGGTTGCACTGCTGTGTAAAGAAAAAGCTCCTGGAATACTTCAGTGTTTTTTATTCTTAGAGGTTCTAGTCTGATGACCACACAGAATTGTGAGTTAGAAAGTTCCAGGTTGCACTTCAAGTACAATGCATCTCCATATGTTATACATTTTTTACTTTTACTAAGAGTCTCAATTCTTACATATACTTTGATAGGACACATTGTGGTTAATGGACAAAAAGTGATTGGTCTAACAGCTGAAGCGAGGACAGGACAGTCTCTTTACCCACTGGGGAAAAAGTGAGTCTGATAGACAGTTTTATGTTCTGAAGACAGGAGGTTAGCGGCCATCAGCACAGCCTACCTCTTAGGCTGGAGAAGTTGAGTTCTTCAGCTGATGGCAAATTGGAACCAATAACCCTCTCTATATTTAAGAGTCTTACAATGTTTTTTCCATCAATGTTTGTTACTACATGCAGTATTGTATATTCCACGGGTTTTTTAGGTTTGGCAGCTGTCATCATTTCCAGTTTATGCATGAAATCAAATTGCCAAACCAATTACTGTAGTAATTGGTGTAGTAGTGCTGGATTTCATTTGGTGTGGAAACCTGATTGAATGCACTCATCAAAACTGTGGGCCAGTCTGATTGGCAAACTATTAACACAACATCATGCCCTCAATATTTCTCCACACAAGACTGTTGGATTCTCACGCATCTCATTCAGATGCATGGTCATGGCTCCTCAGGAAGTATTTCATTTGCAGCAGTAAATAATTTCTTTCTTTTAATGTCTGTGGAACGGGCCGAGTGGTGCCTTTGATCATTGCCACTGTGAACATAGTAAACTGCTGTCAATGAGCTGAAATAAATTTTCTGAAACACCAACTTTTAGCTAATAAAATGCCCAGCATTTTATTTTGTATTGCAGGAAATGGCATATCTTAATGCATTATGTAACCAAAAAATGAGCAAGTGCATTTTCTATGAAACTTTAGGGAAGAAACATGTTATTTCAAAATTTTTTATTTCAAAATATATATTTTTTTCCATAATATATGTACATGGATGAAACTACAAAGTACTGAACATAATAATTATTAGGGCATATTTACATATACATTATTATATCATTATCATTAATAATGATTTGGCTGTTTGACAAAGGCAGGAAAGAGGCAAATTCTGGTGGAGGGAAGAACTCACTCTGTCAAGTTGATACAATTAAAATTGATATGGACTATCTACAATATAGAAATTACACACGATGCTCTCTGCCTATCTTTGACATAGACAACCAGCAGGGAGCAGGACAGTGTGATCTGGTTACATAAAAGCCTGAGAAATATGACAAGCCCCCAACATTAAACCATTTTATAAATTGCTGCATGCAGCCAGATGAGAGGGACATTTGCGACGCGATGTGATTGCTCTTGTCAGATGCTCCCAGTTTGCTAGCAGGTAATGTGTTAAGGTTACCCTTCAGATGGAGGGAAAAAGGAAAAGCCTCAGTGCTGTAGCTGATAATCATTGGGTACATATCAAAGCTTGTTTCATCATTCCTCATCTTCTTCTTCTTTTCCTTTCGGCTTTCCCTTCAGGGGTCACCACAGCGAATCATCTGCCTC
>VXCM01005480.1:0-18366 GCA_014773175.1 Lucifuga dentata
ACCAACAGTAGCCCAATTTCCACCAGCACCCTGTAGGTCAACAGTACCGATGGCAGTTGTTGTTAACCCGGGCCTCAACCGTTCCGGTATGGAAGTCATAGGAATGATTCGCATCTTTGCTTTGGCATAGGTTTTACGTCGGATGCCCTTCCTGACACAACCCTCTGCATTTATTCGGGCTTGGGACCGGCACAAGGAGGACACTGGCTTGTGCCTCCTTGAGGCTGCATTAAAAAATTAAAATAAATAAATAAATTAATTAATTCATAAATAATAATAATTAAAAAAAACCAGACTCGAACCCTTGACAAAATACAGCCAGAATCTTCAAATCATCATAGCTGCTTTATGCCTCAAAGCAACATGTACAGTAATTACTTTTTAGATTTGACACCAACATAAAGTTATTTACCGTTTCCACTATTTTTTTTTTTTTTTTNTTTTTTTTTTTTTTTTTACTGCAACCATAAATAATCCATTACATGAATAATTCAACTGAAAAACACACATAGCCACAGATTAATTTGGAGAGAATTGGTTTGACTAATGATGCTGTCAGGTGCAGATAGACTTCGGATGCATGGAACATGGTGAACTCAGCGCAGGAAATCACGGCAGCTTTTTCTGGGCTGACTGCTGTAAAAGCAGCAATCCTGTGCTGTGAGGAGCCGTGGACGACACTTTGAGAGTCAATAATACACACAATGAAGGCAGGTGGATAGGAGCAGGCGTACCGAGGAACAGAACAGAAATCATCACCATCCCATTTATTGTCACAGCACCCTGCAGAGGACAATCTTAGGCTGGGCAACATGCAACAAGAGAGATTACATTCATTTGTTCCAGTTAGGCTTTTAATTCTGCTTGTTTAAAATCAAGGATGGTTTTAGTTTAATAAGGAACTAAATTGGACTCAATAATTCCAAAAAAAAAAAAAAAAAAAAGGCAGGTTTTCATATGGTTCAGCCTGATTGAATCACTTCCATTTCCCTCTTGCAAAGGTTTGTTGGCAGGTTTGAACAGCAATTGTGCTTTTTAGGAATTATTTCGGTTTTGGTTCTAAATTAATTTTAAGGAGTTTGTGTGTGTTGGGAACATGATCTAAACTAGTTCTGAATCAAGTCTCATTCTGCAATTTTGAGTTACCATTGACTCTAGATTCTCCATCTCAGCATGTTTACACGCATGTTAAGACTTTGATTTTACTCTGATTATACTTCAAGTCACATGTAAACGCTATAAATAGGTTGAAATCGGCATAAAATGGAGTATACTCCAAGTAACAGACATGGATTTTACTGTAAATCAATTAACTTAGGCAACACTACAATCAGAGAAACTGGATTCTCCTCATACTCAAATTACGCGTCATGTATATTTGGCAAATTACTAACCACTACTACTACTACTTATTAAATTAATTTGCAATCGATTAGTTGTACTTGTGACACTGAGAATCTGAATCCCCAATCATCCAATCACTTTCTATATTGATTATTGATTTGTGAATATTTGTAATTACAGGCAGTCCCCGGGCTACGAATGAGTTCCATTCCCACGGCTGTTCGTAAATCAGATTTGTAAGTAAGTCAGAACAGTTACGTAAGGTGTGCGTCTAAATATATTTTACCTTTCTATCCATAAGAAACATTAAAGAAACACTTCCAGATATCCTAAAACATCGTAAGCATAATAATGTGTGTGTGTGTATGTGTGTGTGTGTGTGGGGGGGGGGGNTCATAAAGTAAGGCGCCGTTCATTATTATGAATCATTGTATGTAACTCGAATTTTTAATTTAATAGGCTTTATGGCGGTCGGTTCGTAAGTAGGAGTTGTTCGTAAATCTGACGTTTGTAAGTCAGGGCCTGCCTGTACAAGTGAAAAGATCTGTTTTTTTTGATTGCTCCATTATCTGCTCAGTGGGATTATTCTTTAATGTTTTGAGACAGGCCCCGCCCCTTTTATCAGAGTACTGACTGTGGATTAAACCAACAGGAAGGGAGCTCAGGGTACACCTGCACAAATAAACCTGGTCAAATGTAGACATGTACAATTTATACACACCTGAGAAGATAAATAAAGGTTCAACGATTTAGCTGGTTATTGGAATGAGTTCATGTATAGTAGTTTGGGAAAAAAAAAAAAAAAATTCTCTTCAAAGTAGAAATATGCTCCACCCTCAATCAATCAATCATAGTGAGGTCAGACCACGTAAATAGCGCGTGGATCATCACGTGGATCACGTCTTTTTCACTTTCACGAATCACCTGAACAGGCAGGACCCATGGCTTTACTATTTTGACGCAGCTTAGCATTAGCTTTTTCACAGGCTAGCTGCTGCTGCTTGTGTTGATGCTAACTGAAGTTGTTGCTTTTGGTTCTGGCTTTAGTCGTTTAATGGTTGTTTAAGCCTGTTTGAGTTACTAAAAGCTCAATGTTTGGTTCGTGTTGTGTCATCCTGGTTGTTAGCATGCTTGCTAACCTGTTAGCAAACGCTGTTGGTGTTAGCACTGAAGTGGCTGTTAGCATTGTGAATGCAACAAATGCTACACTAACCTTTAATGTTGCCTGTTGTTGTGTTGCTGGTGTGTGTTAGTATTTATGCTGGTTTTTGTGAAGTAGTTTTAAAACGTAAAATGTTGAGTATTCTGTCTCTCCTGGTGTGTGAATGCTAATGCTGTGCTACACACTTCATTATGCTAGTTTTGTGTTGCTAATCTGTATGTGTGTATTATGCTGTTTCTTGCTGAATGGTTTCTGAATCTGAACTGTTTATTGCTGTTAAAACACACACACACACACACACACACACTGGTGGAACCAAGAAAGATGACAAAGTTAAGAGGTTTTATAGGATATATTTGCATTTTAGGCATGTTTTGTTTTTGGGAATATGTTTCCTCTTCAGTTCACTTTATGGATGAATTTTTGATTTGTATGATTGTATGATAGTCAAATTTGTAATGTAAGAATTTCTCCTACATATTCATTTCTTGCAATTACGTATTTTAAACTCCGGAAGAGGAAGAATCAGACATTCATACCTGCATTTAAGCTGCTAAATTAATCTGGACAAGAAGGCAAACATGATAAATGAAAATGTCCTGAAATTCCTGCAGCTCATTATTCTAGTTATATTTTTGGTGCATTAATACAAGTTGGACCAATTTGCAAACCAACCATTTGCACTCTTAAAAGAAATTACCACCACCGCCCTGTAAACGGAGGCATTTGTGTGTTACTTAAATATGAATCATTGAGGGATGTGAAAACGTTTTACTCACCTCTGGTTATTTTTAGGGATAATTTCTGATTGCCTGGGAAAACGTTGTCCCTCCGTACACACACATACATACACACCATCTCCCACAAGTACATAATGTATATAACTTGAGTATTCTCCCGTCGCCTGGATGTGAACAGGGTTTCTCTGCTGCTCAGAAGTTCTTTAGTTTTAGATAAAATGTGGTGAAGAATCTGTATTATATAAGATTCTCTTCATGTTTCTGTTTTGCTCGATCAGGCTTCATGACGACCAAAGCATGTGTCAGGAATTCCTGCCATTTCTCCTTCTGGCAAAGGAGTATAAAGCTTCTCCAGTCTAATTTCCCAGTAAAATGAGACAAGTAAATAACTTGTAGTTATTATAAAGCGTTCATGCCGGCTCGACATTTTCATGTTATGAGCCTGTTTTCCAAAGTCAGCTTTACTCTCCATCTTCCATCCTAAAAATCATTAAAAAATAATAAACTATCTCTTTTATTACATTTACCAATGTTTTGTCAAATTTCCAGTTTGAGTTCATTGTTGCCTAAAGTCTACAAAACATTTATGCCTCGCTTACGCATTAATGAACATAGAAACCTCAAACCTCTGCACACATTGTTATAAATTTCATCATTCTGGTTTCCGTGTCAGGAAAAACTTGTCCTTTCTCTCGGAGAAGGAGCCTGATTCAGCCAACTTGTGCATCGATCTCCTATATTAACATCTGCTTAAAAAAATGTTAATTATTGAGTTGTACTATTTTTTTTTTTTAATAGTTTGTATGTATTTTTAAGAGTTTCATTTTAATTGAGCCATTTCATTCTGTTTTTTTTAATATTTACATGGTTTTCTTGGCTTTCCTTTTCTTCTCTCTCTCCTGATGTCTTTCCTTACTTAATTTGTTGGACATGTAAATTTGAGCTAATTTCACATCCAGAACTCAAGAAAAATCGTTATATTGTGACTTTGAACTTCATGAAAAAAGAAAAAAAAAATCCTTAACGACATGAAACACAAAAAACTTGGATTTATTTGTTGTCTCTGGTTACTTTCTGAATTAAAATATGTGACAAAGTGTAAACTTCTTGTTCTAAATGTGAACAAGCCTTTAGATTTAGGTTTTACAGGCTCTGATCTTTGTCTTTAGCAGCTGTATATCAGCAGCAGCATGTTTGTGCTCTGCAGCTCATAGAAATCCTGCATGCATTAATATACTGTACTGTAGAAGAATACACAGAGCGCCATCTAGGGGAAATATCTTGCCTAGACTGCCAAATTATATAATCTGCATTTCTCAAAATGCTTCTCACTGTTTTCGTTCCTCAATGATTTAGAAAAGGAGGCTTAAAGCATGGAGAAACATCTTAAAGCTTCACCATATACATACTTTAAAATTTGACAGGCATGATGTAAATGTTCATATAGTAAATAAAGTTGGATTATAGTAAAGTGCAGTGATTTAAAACATCCTCAGCTGTGTTCTTTGATACGTGAAAAATGAAGTATTGATAAAACAGGCTGGTTAGTTTTTTGCTCGTTTTTTTAATTTTTTTATTTATTTTTTTTATTTTCACTCTTGCACTACTACTCTTTGTCCAGCAGATGTCAGTGCTCCCATTTAGGAAAATACTGGGTTTCTTTACTTTATAATTTGAATAAAAGTTAAAGTAGAGAAAGAGAGGGAATGTTTGTGCAGATAGTTTATTTAGTGAGTTTGAGGGAGGAATAGAAAGAGAAAAAATAACAAAGAATACCACAAACAGGGTTTGGACTTGAAAATGTGTTAAATTTTTCCTTGGTGAGGGATTTTTTTAGGGGTTGGATGAGGTAATAATAATTTGGAGAGGCTGACCTGAAAGTGGATCAATATTTATGATCATCCCTCCTCCCAAACTTTTGTCTTCAGAACAACAAAATGTAATGCAAGTATCGACACGACCATTAGTGCATCATTTTAACTCTCAAAGTCTGACATCATTTTTGCAATTTTTACTCTTTTTAGATTTGGTTTTCACTTGCAATATAAAAATCTGTGCTGAAAAAAAATCTGGCAAAGCTGTAACAAACAACTACAAACAAAATGCTGTTTTTGAGGCCTTACAAGTATGGAGGGTTAAATCAAAAGATAGATCACATGACAGTAATGTGTCGAAGACTAATCAGTCATTGTTTTTTTGTTTCTATTTGCTTTAAAATTTTTTTAGGAGGTAGAAATTTCTTTTCCAGGTATTTTAGACTTATGTTTTCTATGATCAAGAATTTTCCAAAACTTTTTTTAATGTAAATTTTTTTCTGTGTTCTTTGACAGTCTCTCACTGTATACTTTATAAAATTTTCCCTAGATTTTTAATTTTTTTTCTAGAATTATACTTTTTCTTGCATGAATTCTAAAATAAAGTTTTAGAAAATCAAGCCAGGGTTTTAGAATGAACTTGGATGAATCTTCTAGAAAGTCTTCATTACTTGATTATTTGTGACTTTGGAGGGTTAACCAGTCTTACTTTTGTAAAATAAATAAATAAAATCATGGAGGTAATTTTTAGGTGATAAATAAATGACAAATTTGATGAAAAGTAGAATTACAGAAGTGACTTTAGACTCCAGAGGGTGACGTCTCAAATCGAAAAGCTGCTTGTAGCTTCATAACATTTATTTATTGAGTGTAAAATCATTTGAATGATCACCTTTGCTCTTTAATTATCTGACTCTGAATAAATAAATGATAACGAGGCACACAGAACAGAAATTATGAGCAAAAAATACAAAATGAAACGGCAGAACAAAACAAGATGGTGCAACAGAACATGTTTGCTGTAAATATAATAACATGATTTTATATTTAGCGTCTCGGTGTCCTGCAGCACTGATCCATCACTTTATCTTTGTTGTGTTTGGTGTCTTTCTGCCATCAATCAGAAGCTCTCAGCCTGTCGATAGCAGACGTAGTATGATTCAGCATTTTGTCAGCAAGAAGCACCACCAGCATGTCTGTTTACCCAGCGACAAGGTCACCATGAAAACACAGAGAAAATATATAGATTTAATATCAGTGTGTTTTGACCATGAGGAAAATATAAAAACAGGAATGTAAAAAAAAAAAAAATTCAAGATCTTGTTTTAAGATGATTCAACATTATTAAGCTTGTATTAAGCATCGTCTGCGCTGGTTATTATTTCTTTAAGGTGATTTGCACTGTCACCTTGCAGCAAGAAGTTTCCAGGTTTGAATGCAAACAGCGTGTTTCTGTGTGGAGTTTACATGTTCTACATGTGTCTGTCTGGTTTTCTGGTCCACAGTCCAAAGACAAAAAATACTTAGAATATACTGGTTTAGGTTGTCATCTATTCACTGTGACGACTGAAAGAAGCGACGTTACACACACACACACACACACACACACACACACACAAAAAAATTAATGTCTCTTCTTTCATTATCATCTAACTATAAAGCCAGAAATCTCTGTCCGTCCCTACATCTGTAGAAAAACAGGCCAAACATGCCAAAAAAGTATGGATGGACCAATATCTCAATCAACATCTCTAGAACCCGGCTCTGTATGATGTTGATATTCTGCAGGTTTATTGCTCAGGATCCAAGGACGTGCAGCGTCACGTGTGAAGTTGTTTGGATGAGCGGTTCTCAAATTGAGCTGTGCAGGTAAAAAGTAGTCCGTGTGGCAGGACATGCTTCAGGCGCAGCGGCAGGATACGCTCCAGGCGTGGCAGCATATGCTCTGCTCTACAGGTACTTATGGCAGGCTGCAGCGCTCACCATAAAGTCCGTCGCGTTCCAAACAGGCATGTTTTCAACAGGCGCTGCATTAGTCTAACTATAAAGACAGAAATCTGTGTCTGTGGCACCAACATCTCTAGAACCCAGCACGTGTGAAGCTGAAATTCAGCAGGTTTATTGCTCAGGACCCAAAGACGTGCAGCGTCACATGTGCAGTTGTTTGGATGAGCGGTTCTTGAATTCAGCTGAGCTGGTAAAAAGTAGTCCGCATGGCAGGATACACGCCGGTCCAGTGGCACGGTCTGAACCTGACCCTGTACAGCAAACAAAGCTAGCTCAGAGGACATGCAGAACTAAATTATGGCAGGCTGCGGCGCTCATAAAGTCCATTCTGTTTCAAACAGGCACCTTTTAAATGGGCACTGCACTAATTTAGACAAACTAGTAACTATTAGATAAATCAAAGGTTCTGTAACGATCCAGTAGTGAAACTGTAACGAAATGTGTTTTGTAATTTTAGAAAGAAAAAAAAAATCCCCCAACATTTAAGTTATTTCTTGAGCAGCTGTCACAATTCTTACCGCTGGAAAAGTTTACTTTAGAGAGGAAGGTATCAACTACTATTGACACGGAGCCCCTCTCGTTATAACATAAACCGCATACATACAGAACAAATAAACCGCAAACTCTGAGAAGTGTAAGTCATACTTGAAATGTAAAAACAGGAAGAGATGAGAAGATAAATCCAGCTGAAGGGAGGATTGTTGTAGATTGAGCTGTTGAACGGAGGAGAAGAGGAAGCAGCAGAGCGAGTGAAAACGACAGCTCCGTTGCCCCGGCGGAGAGAAGACTGATGAGCTGCTTTTTCCCCGTAACCTCTGCCTCCATCCGTCATCTCCTTTTAAACTGATTTGCTAGAGAGAACGCGTCTCTGTCATCAATTACCAGCGATTTTACAACAACAAAGCTGATCAGATTAAAATATTGCTGAAGTTTGCTCCCCTCTGGTGATTCCAGCATCTCTCCTGCTGTGAAGCTGCATAAATGAATAAAGCGATTTCCCCAGATTTTCAGAGCGTTTCTGTAAAAAAAAAAATAAAAACCTAAAAAAATCTGCTGCAGAGCTCTTATTAGACTTGTTAATTTATAGGATATGACCACCTCCTTCTGTTTACAGTTACAGCTTCTTTTTTGTCCCACATTTGTAACGTTGGTCAGATCAGCTCAGCTCCAGAAACAATGTCATTCAAAATTCCTCACGTACCAATTACCTGATGAACTGATGAGGGAATTTAATGCAAAATTAGATTAACATTTCATAATGTGGATCTGGCTGATGCGGCAGTTGCAGATCTTATTTATTGGACAGTTTATTTTTGGCGTTCAGTCGCTGAAGAATAATTGCCTGCAGTTGACATGTTGAAGGTAGAAGATGGTATGGGGTGCTGTGGAAGACAATATGAAAGATAAAATCTTTCATTTACACCAGAAACTGAAAGTATATTCTTCATTTCTGGATGTGAACTGTGTCACAATTCATTTGAAAAATCATCTTTTAACTTGATGATTTGTGACTCGGCTGACTCGATAAATCATGTTACTCAAGTCCACTCGGTGATGTTACTGGTTTTCACAATTACAAGTTACAAAGGTAGACCTGAAGTAGCAATTATGTACATCAGTTTCTACCAAAATTGAAGATTTTCATGTATGCTACCTGTAGATGGAATATTATGTGGACCGAATGTCTTATTTGATGTTTTTAAAATTAGTATTTTATATTGCTATATTTCTGTGTGAAAGAAAAACTACTACTACTGTATACAGTAGGTTCCAAAAGCTGAGACCACATAGAAAATATGATGTTTTCCATGTTAATGTGGAAATAATCATTAAGTATGACATCACAAGAAGCTCTTTGGAACATTGTCACATCATGCTGGATAACTTGGCTCATCCGGTTTTTACAGACGTGGAGTCCATCCAGCTGGAGTCATGCTGTCTTAAAGCAAAGGGGGGCGTACCATATACAAAGATATTCTGACATTCATGTACACTTTTCAAAGATTCAACTTTTCACTCTGATTGTTAAAATGATATGATCATTTGGAATGAAAAATCTTGTATTACATAAATTCAAAAAGAAAGCAAAATAGAAGCATTTTCACAGTGGTCTCAGACTTTTGGACCCCACTGTANAATTCAAAAAGAAAGCAAAATAGAAGCATTTTCACAGTGGTCTCAGACTTTTGGACCCCACTGTATATATATCATGTGCAGCTGAAATTCTGTTTTGTTTTTTTTTTAAGTCATAGTGAAAAGAACAAACTTTTAAGTGAATTATGTACGTTGCAGATAAACTAGAACTAATGATAAACAGTCTTAATTTAAGAAGCAAATAATCGACTTTCCTGCCTGATCTTTTGCTTTGCTGCAATTATGAATATTCACGAGTCCAGTAGTTTTCTCACCTTTTTCATGCTCCGACCTGCCTGGAGCGCAGAGGCGTGATGGCTCAGCTTCCTGTTGAAATTGCTGTGGAGAGCCTCCTCTGCTCAGACAAGACAGAACATTATCTCTTTAGGCTGAGCTGCAGGGATACAAGCTAAATTACATGTGGGCCACAGTGAGATCACAGTGAATTATTTATGTACTTCCTGTCCTTTCCCTCTCCATCGCTGTATGGCATTGCAGGGGTGGTGGAGTCAGGCCAGGACATGCCTTCAAGCTGTTATTACAAGCTAGTACTCCTCAGGCGGCCATCATTGCAATCAATACAGTCTCTCCCCTGCAGGGTTTTAGTGGACTGCAGGAGGAATAAAGGGAGTAGGAGGAGGAGAGGAACAAAAGTAAGAAGTTTGGTTTGAAGCTGGTTTGAAACGAGATTTCTGGTTTTCCAAAGTTCCATCTTCAATTTTTAGCTCAGAGCAGGTGATGAAATAATAATTTCTACACTGTTTACTGCTTTCAGTCTGATCGCCTCTTTATAGCGGACGATTCCATTATTTCCTCTGACAATCTGTCGCATTTCAAAGATGGCTGGACAGCAGCTTTTCCTCTGTGTGACATTGACACAGATACATTGTGGAAGTGATTGGATTGTTGGTGGTGGGTAAATTGGTTTGGCTGTAGGCATTGCGGCCTGGGAGCACAGTTGGAGGACAGACTGAGGGACGGAGATAAGGGACAATAGCACCTGATGAAGATGATGGCTAAAGGAAAGTCTGGGGATAGAGCACAACATGTTATGTTTGTCCACAGCTCATCAGATTATGTCTCCATGCATGGTGGGATGGGATAAAATAACAGGTCCTAGATGAGTGTGACTCAGGCTTGGGGCTCTGTTTTGATGTCTATATTATTTACTCAGAGGGTTTGGTTATTCATTCATTTTGCTGCAAGGTAAGGCAAATGAGAACATTAAAAACCCATGACATTATTCTCATGCTTGAAGCAAAACTGAATAAAAAGGCAAATGAATAGAGACTACCTCAGGCTTCCATTAGACTAAGAGAATGGAACATGAGCTTTTTAAAAGAGCTGGAAATCAGAAAGTAACTCAAATAAACACAGACAACAATATCACAATGCACTTAAGTCTGCAATAAATGAAGAACCACAAGAAAATTATGACACACCAGAATGTCACCATTAGGAGGATTCACATGCTAAGCGTTAGCGTTGCAGCTGACCTGGGTGTTCAGCGTTCTGCTTGCACATGAGCGGAGTCTGAGCAGCGCTGTTCAACCTCAATGTAGCCTAGACGCGATCTTTGTACACTCGTGGTTAAAATCGGATTTCGGTTTCGACTCGGTAGCGACATGGACATCTCAAAAAACAAACAAAACAAAGCTCTTATTAGGAGAAGAAAAAAAGGGCGAATGTGGGTGCATGAAACCTCACATTTCAGACATTATATTAACAATTTCCAAACCTGACGTCCCTGTCTGACTGCTGACATTTTGCCAAGCAAGCGCCTTTTTTTTTTTTTTTAACCAGATCATGATACGATTTTAAAGTCGTGTTGTATACTCTACAGATTATAAGCTCCTCCTCCATTGTTGTGGCGCTTCTGGTTACATGACGTAACGCTCTGATTGGTTGCGCGTTGGAAAGATCAAAGTTCATTCAAATGAACTTTGAGCGCCGCATCAAAATGGAGAATCTGAGCGTCGCGTGGCACTCAAGGTGGTGTGACGCGACGTTAGGAGTCACCGCTCAGCTCCCAATCCACAATAATGAAAGGCCCAGGTCAGCGCAACGCTAACGCTTAGCATGTGAATCCGGCCTTATAATAATACACCTCTAATAAAGATGAAATAGTGCTGAATTGCAGAGAATCTTAACTTTTTCATACACACATACAATGTCAGGAGTGTTTTCACACCTCGTTTGTTTTAGACCCTGAAGTGTTTCCTCTTGAAGTTTGGTCTGGTCCAGGCCGGGGGGCTGAGGTCGTAGGTCACTTCCCACTGTGTTTCCTCTGGTGGTGCTGCCGGCTTGGAAAGCAGGAGATCAAACTTTTTGATCCGTCTCTCCTTGCTTCTGCGCTGAGAGAGTTGTGTGTTCCTTACAAACTCTAACACCCGGCATAATTTCAGGGAATGAACTACACTCTTTGTCTCTCTCTTGACTCAGTAGCAAATCAAACAAACGACAAAACATCTTCAGCCTCTTTTGTTCCAGTCCACTGACTCAACTTCAACCTTCTAGACAGCCCAATAAATACTACCGGCATACCCATTACATTACTGCCAAACATTTTACAAAGCATAAAACTAGTTTAGCTTTCATGTTATTTTGCAAAATATCAAATGTTCAGGTGATGCATCCGCCATAAAATTCAATATTTCCCCATTTAAAACTTTGCACAATATCTCAGCACGTTTCAAGTCTCTGCAAGTTGATGTTTACAGCACACTGCAGTCATCCTCTATGTCGGATCAAACCACAACTGTCTCCGGTTTCTGAGAAAATTATATTTTCATGTATATTCTTTGTATTATCTGCGAGATATTGTTGCGACGAGTCAGAATTCTCCACTTTCTCCTCAGAAAGCGAAACCGAATGTCCAACTGCTCCATTATCAGTAGATATGTTTCCATCCAGCTATTTTTATGCGAATAATGAATAGTATGTGCATTAGAAAGCCTGGAT
Source organism: Lucifuga dentata (assembly GCA_014773175.1). Taxonomy (NCBI): domain Eukaryota; kingdom Metazoa; phylum Chordata; class Actinopteri; order Ophidiiformes; family Bythitidae; genus Lucifuga; species Lucifuga dentata. The sequence continues at coordinate 12,162 of VXCM01005480.1, forward strand.
GGAAACACCGTTAATTTGCATTAACTCCAAAATGCACATTAAAAATTTATGTGCTTGGCAGAGATGGATCACCTGATTATTTGCATAAGACGAAATGTGAATAAAGTGGATGGAAACAGGTTATTCACATTTGTTTAGGACGCGATGTGGGCTGCCGGGTGAGCATGCGCACACACACACACCTCAGAAGAGCAGTTAGTCATTAGTAAGCGCCTGCAGAACGATGGATCTGTTATTTGTTATATCAAAAAAAAATGTATTCGTTTTTCACAAATAACTTGACACGCAGCGTAAACGATTGTTTTACCCACACAGAAAGTTTCACCCCCCACACGGTATGTGACGAGTTTAGAGCGCTGCAACGCGCTGCCAGGCATTTGTTGGCTGCATTTATAGGCTGTAATAAATATTTTTTCCACACCAAGGGTTTCATTTAAACTCTGCATGCTGTGTTTTTCTGTGGACATTAGTTTATGTAGAATGAAATCACCTCTGAGATAATTCACATAACTTAGTTGGTGGAAACATGTATCAATTTGCATTTCCTTTAATCAAATAACAAGAAATGTGCATTAAATATGCGAATAAGTTGGATGGCAACGCACCTTGTGTGAGAACAGTCTGCTTTGGTTTGGTCCAATCACATTCAGCGTTCCATCATCTCCATGACACCGAGTTGGGCTCATTGAAAGTGCAGATTGATATTGCAGGTAGTTTAATCAGGAAAAAGGTTAGCAGTAACATAATGTGTATGTGAGTTGTATAAATTTGGCTCAAATGTGCAAAATCACTGGCATGCTCCTTTAAAGACTATACTCCACTCTTTGTTCACCGGCCTGTTCTTTTGTTCTTCAGCTGTCTGTCTTTAGCTCGACTCGTTGTCTTATCATGGTGTCCGTCTGTCAGGGTGGATCTTCCTCTTTCATATTCATGGTTCACCTTTTATGTCTTCTGCATCATGTCTTCCTCCTCCTCCTCCTCCTCACCATCTCCAGCATCAAGGCCCGTTTGTGATCCGTTGGTTCCATTTATATCAGCGTGAGTTTGCAGCATGTGATCAAACAGACCTCTGAATTGTGTGTGATTGTGCTCTTAGTTAACCTGATGAAAATGGTTCTAATCTCGTAGAAATGATCCTCAAATTCTTCTCCTCACATTTCTGTTTTGCACCAGTCCCTCCAGTCAATATACGTATGATCAGTCTGTTCCCAGGCTTGCACAGAAAATATTGTCTGATCCATCCCATATTCTCCACACCGAATACAAGCTCTTAACCTCTGACAGGCGATATAACTTAACCGTTTTAAAAATTCCTTTGTGCCTAATTTAATTAAATTTTTGAACAATATTGACTGAGGCCACGGGGTTGTGCAATAGCTTCATGATGCTGTTATCTGGTTGTGTATATGTGCAATATGTGTTACATGTAATTCGATGCAATATGTAGTCTTGTGCGATATGTGTAATTTGTGCAGTATGTGATTTTGGGTGTGATTACTAAAGAGACAACTATAATTGTGCAGCACTTGACTCCAAGACAGATTTCCCCATGGGGACAAAGTATATCGTATCGTATCGTACCATTACTTTGCAGTTTGGAAGTTTCTTGTAAATAACAAATCTTAACTGTAGTAATTCTGCAGCACATCTTTCTGTGAGCTTTTCTAAAATGTATGATTTGCCCTTCTGCTGAGCTTAAGCTACTGTCGTCTTTGGAAAGAAGTCGGCTACGTGCTTATGAAGCTGACGTGCAGCAGGCACCACATACTCAAAAAGCCACATTTTTGGCTTTGTCAGAGTCTCAGTTGCCACGCAGAATATTCATCAGTTTGCCTGAAATCTGAAGCTGCTTTTGATGTGCCTGATTTGCTGTGAAGTCGTTTCTCTCATTAGATATTCTTTAAACTCGCTGCATCAAATTGCATTAGCAGAGCAGGATCCCTGGTGATGCAACCTCACACGGGTAACTGCAGCTTACTGTACGCCGACTGCGTGGAGGGGAAGAGCTGTTTATCAGAACACACCCTTAGGAAACAAACCAGAAAGGGTGCTCAGGAAGTTGTTTTGCTCTCTTCTTGTCTGTTTACCCTCTCAAGGTCGTAGACGCAGACATGCATATTGATGATGGAAATGATAGGCCATCCCTGCTGAATCTGCCCCGAGCAAGTGGTAATCAATGCACGGAGGAAAACAAATTAGTTTGACAAAAATGTGCTGCAATCAAAGCAAGAAGAGGCGCGCACACACGTACAGTATAGCAACCTCTACAAACACGAGGGTCATTCAGTGAAATACAAGAGCGAAACCTGCAGGTTTTCTTGCTTCTTCTTGTTGGACAAACAGAGAAAACAAAGTCTGTAAGTGTTCCAGCTTTCCAAGTCAATAATGCATCACCATCAGTTAATAATTCATCACACATTTCATATACATCGAGTTGTTCTGTGTGTTGAATAATTGACAGAAGGGGGGGTGTTGTTTTCTTCGGGGTGAGCCTGGGTTCATGCCGCCCTGCAGCAGCTGGGGATGTTTTACATTTTGAAGTGCGGCTTCCAGCAGGGACCTCAGCATTTGGGATTACAGGATGCCATCTGAGCTCGGCTTCAGACTTCCACCGCCGCTGCAGTCAGAGCAGCAGGGGAAACATGGAGAAGGTGATATGGGGTAATGGCAATGGCGGGCAATCAGGGCCAGCAAGGCCTTCTTTGCTGGCCTAGAGATTGTCAGAATCATCAAATTATATTTTTATAATTTAATATATATTTTAATTAATGCTATATGTATTTTACAGAGTTCATTCCCATCAGTTTTGTTATTAATGTCATTTCATCGCTATGGTACTTTCTCCCTCAGTTTCGGTGCTTCTATTGCAGCTCATAGAAATTAGAGCTTTTATCCAATCAGATTTTCCACCTGTGCTGTCTCCAGGTAAAAAATCTAGCCTGAGGCCTTCAGAATCTCCAGTGAATCCCCTCTGCTATTCAAGGGACGATGTTGTTGATTGTCATATTCTTTAACCAATCAGATTTCGAGTTTGCCATGTTTGGCGTATTCTTTTACACGTCAGGGCCTTCTAGCTGGCCTTGGCCTACGTCATCGGAGTACAGCATTATGCTAACAGCTAAACAGCCTACCAGAAATTCATCAGAAGAAGAAGAGAGACTGTTCGCTTAGCAAACACAAGTAAACCTAGTTAGCACGTAACGGAGCATTAATGTTTATTTAAACTTTCTTTCTTGACATTTAGATTTTTAGATGTAGTGCTTTAGATTTTTTGTTTCGATTTTTACTTAGTCCTTGTTTTTTAATGCACAATGGCTGAAGGAGGAGAAGAAATGGATTTACAACACTTTTTTTCACATTTTGGAACTGAAATGTACAATAATAATATATGAATATGTGATGAATGATAATGTACAACCTGTTGTTAAACTCTTTATAAAGACAGAAAGGAGTACGGACTTTGTCTTCAGATGATGAGCAGCTTTGGTAAGTTTGATGGATTTTTATGTGGCTGGAATCTGTGGAGAAGCCTGTTGAATCTGATTGTGTTATTTGTGTTTTACAGCATTTTTGCTTACTTGCTGGTCGTATGAGTAAATGTGATGGTTGTTGTGAGTTTGTTCTTGTTTCTTTGGTAATGACACTGATTTAGGCTATGCCATGTTTATATGTGATGCAGCATCCTGTCATAATGCGTAATAATGCTACATCCTATTCATGTCTCTGCAGTTAGTGTGTTGTAACTGTCATAGGTGTTGATCCTCGTGTTAAATCACTTTATTCCACTTGATAAAAGTTACTGTCACTGTGAATATGGGCTGGTTACATCTAATAACAGCAACATATAGCCCTAATGTCATGGTGAGGTTATTATAACGTGGTTTAATTGTGGGAGGATCGCTCTGAAGGTATAAGTGTAAAATACACGGCCCGCCACTGGGTAACAGGTTACAAAAGGATCCATATGGGAGTCATATGAGACATAATTTACCCGCTGATGACATTTATCAGTCATTGCAGTGATTGTCCTTCTTTTTAATGAGGACTGACCTCAATTTGTGACTTTACTGAAAGAACCACACGCAGAACAGCTAGATCTGGAAAATGGAAGCCTACACAGGACAACAAAAGTCTGAAAAAGATTCAAGAAAATTATATTACATTAATGTGCATGCTAAAGTAAACACTCAAAGCCAGGGCATGTTAGCTATTATAAAAATGGAATTTGTGGTGCTGAGCTTTGACACTTTTATTGATCGAAACAGTATATGTGGAAGTGGAACAAAATGAAACCACTAAAGTGCTTTCTTTTTTTTCTTTTTTTTTTTTTAATCATCACGTGCTAAATGCTAATCCCGTGCAGGTCGTCAATCTGTCATCTTTAATGGTTTTCTATAAGCCTGAATTATGTTTAAAGGCAGAGAAGAAGGACTTGAACACTTTTTGTAGTGCAGTGCTGCTTCAGTTCACGGGGATTGATTGATTGATTGATTGACGACACATTATTGATTGTCTAAATCATTCATATGTGGACAATATGCAAGTCAGAACACCAGTAAATTCGGATGTTTGTCACATTGTCAGATATCAATACATATCAGATTTTTTTCCACCCAAAATAGACCTGAGAATATCCAATTCCATGTTTTTTTTTTTTTTTTTTNTTTTTTTTTTTTTTTTTTGTGCTTACTTACATGTTCAAAGACATACCTGATAATGCCTCACATGAGCAAAAATTAGGTTGCCTGAACCTGACAGCATAAAAGTAGCTTCTGTTCTTTTCCTCTATGGTGAAATCACTGGAAAATGTGACTGTATCAGTGAGAAAGTGTCTCTGCCAGCAGCTCCAGACTTAATTCAGTCAAATACAAATAAACGGGGATCTTTGTGGTGTGTTTAGGCTGTCGATGATGGCATGCGGCTCTTGAAAGGAGTATGGATTACAGAGTGCTTAAAGCTACAGAAGCTAGAATCTCTCCCAGTTTGACTGATAAAAGTGCTCAGAATATGTCGATTGCTCATTGGAGCTGTTTTCTCATCACGTCATCCAAAAATTGTGCTTATTGTTAGTATTGAGGGATCCATAAACATATAAGCAACAACAGCTTTTTATTTTTTTTTTAATCTTAATGGATTTGAAAATGGGCTTACTGTATTTTTAAAAGGCACATTAAAGCAGCTGTGCAGCTTTGCTTGACAAACTGTGCGCTGTTACCAGCCACCATGGGAGCTTTTAAAATGACCAATCAGCATCTTCCTCTGTCTACAAACTCACTGCATCCAGGAACGAAGGGCAGGACGGAGAGGAGCAGATGCAAACTTTTCTCCCTTGTCCAAATATTTTTCTTAATACGTCTCCCTGAGTAGATGATCACATGAATGATATATTTTCTGCAGAAACTGTCACCCTCTGCTGACTTATTAACTCTGCATCAACTCTACTCGCTTTGGACTTTCTTATAGTTTAAGCTTGAAAGATAAACTTTGGGACGATAACTTTGCTACTTATTGTTAATTATGTGTGTGTGTGTGTTATAATTTAGAACATTTTCATGTCATTGTGACACAAATGTGGAATTTTTCCCCATTCAAGTCCTTTATCTTTACAACTTTAAAGTAGGCTGGTTTGACTACATTGTGGCCCAGATTCATAAAAAACAGCGATTGGAGAGTAACGTTGCCTTAATGTGCGCTGTGATGATTGAAGCTCATTCATAAAACTTCTCCTACGATAATCAGCGTGCTGTTTTCACCTGAAGGTAGCATTGCTGTGGGGTGGGGGGTGTCAGGTAAAAGCCAATGAAGATCAGCATGTTAATGAGCTGCTGCATATTTTTCAGCCACCATTTATCCTGATTTATCTGGTTTTAAAGGAAACAAACATTCTGCTTTAGAGCTCCTCGTTTTAAAAGACTGACACTAAAATAACAGTTAAACGTGTGTTTTAACCCCTTTAGTGCAATCACGCTGCACTGGGGGGGGGNGGGGGGGGGGACTCAGATGTGTGCAGCAGGTGAGGTGATACTTAATGGAGCGCCTGAACGTGTCTCAGATCGGATCAAAACTCGCCATTTAAGAACTGACTGATCAGCTGAGTGACTTTATCTGTCAAAGTTATTGATCGCTACACATGTGAGGCAAATAAAGTTTTAAACGTCGCCCAGATTTCATACCGCTGAAATTTACCACCGGACTGAAGCAGGTC
>VXCM01005480.1:18609-31178 GCA_014773175.1 Lucifuga dentata
CTTTTTTTTTTTTTTTTTAGCATTATCTATTTGTATCTTTTCAGTTTGACACCGTCGGTTTTCTGTTCTCTTTTAGCTACTACATCATGTCGGTTCCATCTCTGTAGCTCTCCTTTAATGAGGACGTTCAAAGCGGAAGACATTTGAATTTCAAAGGCCTGCCAGAACACGTGGCCTCCATCAGCAGAGCAAAGTCCTCTTGACAAGAAAGTGCCTCCAGAATTGATCATCCATGCTGAGTCCTGGATGCTGCTTCCTCTCACAGGCGAGAATGAGAAGAGAAGAAGTCTGAACCATAAAGAGATGAATCTCTCCCACATTGTTAGCCAGGACCAAATGTCTTCTCTTTATCCAGCAGCAAGAGGTCATCTCGTTCTCTTTTGTGGTCTTCAGCCACATTAATGTTCTCCTGTTTTGGGAAAGTGCTCGCTTTCATTGCACCCTGGGGAGACGTAAAATGACCCATGAAAACGCAATGCTGGAGCTTCTCCTGGCTCTCAGCAAGTCTTGTCTGGAAGACATACAGCAGCAGCAAGCGTGAGGCAGCTTCCAGACGTCACCGCTATGAGCTAATTAGCCATCACTAATGTGAATTAGCTTCCATTTTTACTCACTTTGATTTACAGGCCCTTTCTCTTCCATCTCCATGGAGACTGTGCCGTTTTTATTGAGTGTTGTGGGCTTTGTGTGCTAAATGATCCCATAAAAGAGCATTTATGGCCACTTACCATCACCAGAGAAGAGCCCTACGCGGATCAGATGTCCTGATTACCCACCAGATCTTCATCAGTGTGTTTGGTCTTTGGTCCAGATGGGAAGTATTCTGTTCAAACTGCACCAAACTTTATGATCAAGTATGGAGGAGAGAGCTGTTTTCACAATTTTAGCATTTCTAGATCTGCATACCAGAACTGATGAGTCTGAATATATACAGCAAAAAGTTAATACTCAGATAAATGAGCTTATGAGGAGAACTTGAATGCAGCATCTCTCTCTCTCTCTCTCTCTCTCTCTGTCTGGTATGTATTGAACTAGATAAAATATTCAGAAAATAGCACCAATGTGTAGTAAGCTATATCACCAGCAGTCCCCGACTTACGAACGATCTGTACTTACAAACCGACCGCCATAAAGCCTATTAAATTAAAAATTCGAGTTACATACAATAATTCGTAATAATGAATGGCGCACTATACGATGCACGTCAAAACATTGCGCGTCGTCAGCGGTGCGCCGCTGCATAATTATTATTATTACTGTACTGTATTATTATGTTTACGAAGGTTTAGTATATCTTTAATGTTTCTTATGCATAGAAAGGTAAAATAAATATGCTAGATATACACCTTACGTAACTGTTCTGACTTGCGTACAAATCCGACTTACGAACAGCCGTGGGAACGGAACTCGTTCGTAACCCAGGGACTGCCTGTAATTTATAGCTTATATTTATGACTTAAAGTTTACATTTCATTCAGTGATCCTTGTGATGAAATTCATCTGTTGCCTTGAACAAGGGCAAAGGCACTAACCTAATAACACACGTTCTTAATAGTGGGGTAAATAGAAAATAATTGAGGGAAAAATAAAAACAGGAGTTGAAGTACTACCGACAAGCTTTAAGCCATTCTTGCCAAATTCGGGGACCTTTAGATTTTCAGTCTAACACTCGCCCAGCTGAGCTTTTTCAGCTTCAGATATTGTTCTGCAGTCACCATTAATTTTCCTGCAATGTTTTATATCTTTAGCATACCTTGTTCCAACAAATGCAAACATGCTGAGCTCATGATCCAGTCAAATATTTGAGACCAGATTCTGTGTCTAGCTTCTAGACTTTAACGGGCTCTTTCTTTCAGCATTACATTCATCACCATACAAAAAGTTACCCGAGACACTTATTTTGTTGGACTCTCATCATTCTCTCTCTTTCTGGTGTCTGGGTGTTTGTGTCATTGGAATCCATCTGTAAGAGCCGAACGGGAGGAATGACACGGCACCCATCGCTCACCCACTCGCCGGCGCTCTGCTGCTGACGTTAAGCCCTGCAATGATGGGAGGAGTGCATGACAAGATGAGGGAAACGACTGATGGCGTCTTTCCATCACAGCCAACTTCCTGTCAGTACGTCTCAATAACTTTTTTTTTTTTCCTGACTTCNCGTCTTTCCATCACAGCCAACTTCCTGTCAGTACGTCTCAATAACTTTTTTTTTTTTCCTGACTTCAACCCTGCAAAACCGTTTCCTCAAAAAGCTGCACCATGCAGGAGTCTACTTCAGGTTAAAAAAAAAAACAAAAACAATTAAAAAGTCTGGTTTAAACACTACCACTCAGAAGTTTAGAATCATTTCATTTAAGTAATTCTTGCTATTTTATTCAGTAATAGTGTTTTTTAAAATATATGAAACAAACACTAAAATGTATCTAAAGATGCTTTATGTATTATTTCAACGTTTTTAAATGATAAATAACAGTATTTTAGTGATTTCTCAGGGTGACATTTAACCTCTGCTTTGTAAATATTCAGCGTCCGTTTCTAGAGCATCAGGGAATAATCTAGAATTTCCTAATAATAATAATAATAATAATACAGCTTCTTTACATGAATCTGGAATCATCTACAACTCATGTCAGGATTCTGGACAATTTAAATAAAATGTCTTCATTTTTTATAGCTTCTTGCAAATTATTTTAAATCTGTAGGTGTAAAATACTTACAGGCATATAGAATCATTTTATACATATGAAAATAAACTAGTTTGACGTGACTGGAAACATGGATTCTGTGTAAAAATCACTAGTGAGTCTAAACTTTTGAGTGTTGGTGTACTGTACATGGACCAAGAAAATGGAAAATAGATACCAAACATGCAAACAACAGGGCAGATACACAAGAACATACATAATTTTTTCATGGAATTCTGTTTTGTTCTGATAGTTTTCTACCTGTTTTCTTTGAAGCTGCTGCTCTAGTCCTAACAAAGATTTAAAAAAAAAAAAAAAAAAGCATGTTAATCCCCTTCTCAGATCACTACACTGTCACAGCGGCAAAGACTTTAAAGTTTTACTGCTGGTCCATAAATCTCTGATGGTTCTGGTCCTAAAATACATCTCAGATCTTCTCTTACAGTGTGAACCTTCCAGACCTCTCAGGTCAGCTGGTACTGGTCTCTACTGGTCTATATTGGTCTATACTGGTCTACTCTCAGGTCAGCTGGTACTGGTGTATACAGCTTTACACTGGTCTATACTGGTCTACTCTTGGGTCAGTTGGTACTGTCTATACTGGTCTACTCTCAAATCAGCTGGTACTGGTCTACACAGATCTATGCAGGTTTGGTCTGTACTGGTCTATACTGGTCTACTTGTGGTTCCTAAACTTAGCTTTAAACATGGTGAAGCTGCTTTTAGCTTCTGTTCTGCTCACATCTGCAGCAAACTACCTGAAGATCTCAGACTAGACGATGCTGATTACATTTAAATCTAAATCAGACACATCTGTTGCCACGGCTTTCAATTAAAGTTTAAAGCTGCACTTTATAATACAGTATTTAAGCCCTATGCTGCCTTTTAAACATTCTTTACTTTTATCTAATTTTATGTATTTTAAAATGCTATTAATTTCAACTGCTTCTTTTAGTCTTTATATTTTTATTGTTCTTATTCCTGTTCTTATGTGTATGTATGCACTTTGAATTTCCTTGTGTAGGAAATATGGTATATAAATAAACTTGCCTTGCAGAACAGTGTAAACAAAGATGAAAATTGATTTTGTCGCTACCCAGTGACTCTTTCTCTCCCCCCCCGCAGACGTCTATCCCTCAGTGTTAATGAGAACGCAGCGATTGTGGTNTTTCTCTCCCCCCCCGCAGACGTCTATCCCTCAGTGTTAATGAGAACGCAGCGATTGTGGTGATCATTCAGCACTGATAAAACCAGACTGCCTGCTGAGATCTCTTGGTGGAGGTGGGAGGCATGAACAGCTGTGGTTAATTTAGTCAATCTGGTATAAAGCAACGTGTTCCTCTCTGCAGCGCATCAGCTGATCCAAAATCTTATTCACAGTTTAATTTGAATGACCTTTTCCATTCAGCCAAAAGCTGTAACTCATCTAACACCCACAGATTCCTCCGCTCATCAGCGAGAAGGCAGATGATCATTTTAGAAACTACGGGGAATTCATAAAACACAGTGCCAGATTTAAAGGACCGTACCAACCATTTTGCTTGTTTGAGCCTAATATATTCAGTTTTCATACATGTTACGTTACTGACAATCATTTCCCAAAGAATAAAACTGTATTTCAGCTTTCCTGATATTTTGCAAAATTTCTTAGCTTTCAAAATCAAATATTCAAGTGATACACCCACCTTAAAAATCCATGTTTTTCCTGCTAATAGTTACACAGCCTAATGAAGTAGCTAGCTTCAGTTGGGATGCTATATCCTTGCATGACTTGAATGCCTGTTTCAGTCCGTTATCAGTAGTTGATAAAGTCGGTTTCCTGATACTTAAATTGGTTTATTGGGTTGTTTTTGCCAGACAGCTTTGTCTTGTGAGTGGAAAACATTTGGCACCTTTATCAGTTTCCATCATTGTATTAAAAATGTTGATGAGGAAAAAATGCCTCAGAAGCTTAAATGAACAAAATATTAACACAGGTTTGTTTAAAAATAAGCTGATAAAGATAAGCATTATATAACATTTTGATCTACTCTGTCCTTTTCAGTTGCAAAAATTCAACATTCATTAGTTTTTGAACCATTCAATAGTTCGCAATGGTATTATAATAAAATTTTCCAGCAAAAAAAAAAAAAAAAAANAAAAAAAAAAAAAAAAAGAAAGTTATTCAAAGGAATAAATATTGTTTTGGATGATATGATCTATTGTCCACGAGTGGGGACTCATTTCTCGGCAGATTTCGGCATAACACCGCTGGCTGCTATGTCATATAAACATCTTTCTGACTCACCTGTGAGACTTTATAAGCACCGACACGTGGAACCTAACTGCTGGAATGAAACAGCAACTGATGTTTTTGGAAAAATATGAGGGGATCGGATCATTGTGTGTCTACTTGTTCACTGACTACTTCCTGTTTCGCATAGTATCTTCTGTATACTGCCCCCTGTCATTTCAGAGAATATTGCAACGGACAATGTGCCAAGTAATCAACGTTCTGTGGAAGTGTGTGCACGACCGGCGACAGCCTTTACCTGGACAAACCTTACAACAACGTACCTGACAAGAATGTGCTGATTAAGGTAAGTGAAGCTTTATGAATGTATTAAGTGATCACAGTGCTTATGAAGCTTTATGAATGTATTGAGTGATCATAGTGCTTATATAGTGTGACGCGTATAGTTATTTTTATTGCCTCCCGGTGATTTTGAAAATAAGTTTTTTCAAGAACAAACCTGAGGATGCGAGAAGCTTCCTGTTTTTAAATATAATGCTGATGTCTGCAGCTAACAGGACATTTCCACCAAAAGAAAGGACCTTCAACAACGTCAGACTTTAGGTATTGAGAGTCTGATGACGTTAAAAATGTGATGAATATTTGCTTTCATGTGACCTCCGGCTGATATGCAGCAATCAGAGAGCCGTTTTCCGCTTATGAGGGCTCCTCTGTCTCTGAGCAGCGGGCTATGAGTCCCAGATGAATACTAAGTGCTGATCATAAATGGCAGCGGGCCAGAAAACGTGCATGTATGCAGTGTGTGCTCTCTGAGGTCCTGCTGAGCCACAGGAACCTCGACCTTTAACCCTTAATCAAAGACTATGAGAATAGAGAGAACGCACTGCACTGTATTGTACTGCCATTACTCTTCATTACAATCAGCCACAGACAACACAGCATAACCATGTCAACCGCATGGAACTGCTGATTGGCTTCCATCGTCTATTGGCCACTATGATCCACTGACGGCAATCAAAGATCAAAGACATCAAAAGAGCCAAATAAGGGCGTGCAGGCTAAAAATAAAGGTGCAAACACCAAGTAACAGGAATATTCAGACATAATGTACATATGCATATGTACACACACGCAAACACACACACACCTCTATTTGAAATTATATCCATATGTGGTCATGCTCAGTATGTCCGATATATATGGCACTGATTTGTATATATGAGTAATATATCAATCATCTGTGCTACATGTTCATATGTTACACACATGAGATTCAAATTTATGTAAAAGAGATAATAGAATTATTGTTAACATATATGAGTTACACACATTTCAATGTATATTTACAGGAAAGTCCAGTATGAGTTACACGTTTATACTTTACCATATAGAAGCTATATTTTCCAGTATATCAATGTATATTCCAAAGGGCTCTGTTACTTTTATACTAAATCATATATGTAACATGTATGTTTACCTCTGTCTGATACAGACACATGAGCAAGTTTATATGTTACATTTTTGTCTGTGTTTGCAGGTCAGTGTGAAGCTTATTCAGCGTCAACCACAGAACGTGATGAAAGTTTATGCATATGTAAATAGAGCGTGTAATTGATATAAATAGAACAGATGCTTCATTCCTCATTGATATTTTTATCAATAGTTGAAACAAAATCAATACATATGCATATGAGCATGCTGTGTGCAATATGCAGTATTTTAAAAATGCCAACACAGCATAACATGCAGATTCATGAATGTTAGCTTTTTGGGTCGTACTTAAAGGACCATACCACCCATTTTGCATGTTTGAGCCTAATATTCAATTTTCATACATGTAATGTTACTGACAATCATTTCCCAAAGCATACTACTGAAACAGTGAATTAAAAATGTTTTTCCTACCTTCCAGACCTCCATTGGTTTCAGTTCATTCTGCTATTAAAATCAGCTTGTTGATACTTGAAACGTTCTTGGGATAGGTAATCCATCATCACCAACAAGACGTGTATTCAGGGTTTTTTTTAGAAGTTACGTAATTTTAGTGTCTAAGATAAAATAAATAAAAATAAAACACAATAAAAAGTGTGGAGTGAATGTATGCCTCCACCGGGGAATATAGTCCCAAAAGAAGACCTGCGTTTATGGAAAAATTTAAAGGACCGTGACTTCATAAGGCTGTGTAACTATTAGCAGGAGAAACATGGATTTTTAAGGTGGGTGTATCACTTGAATATTTGATTTTGAAAGATTAAGAGATTTAGCAAAATATCAGGAAAACTGAAATACAGTTTTATCCTTTGGGAAATGATTGTCAGTAACATAACGTGTATGAAAATGAAATATATTAGGCTCAAACATGCTAAATGGATGGTATTGTCCTTTAATGATATCTATTCTTAAAATTTAACAGAAATATTGGAGATATGAAGCACCACTGCACTAGCTGCTCAGAGCACAAAGAGATGTAATTGGTGGAAGCAAAGAGAAGATTCTGAGGCAGATTATATCTCCAGGGAAATACAAGCCTCAGGTGTTAGTGTGATGAAACGAGGCTCTAATAGAGGACGTCGTGTTTTGGTTGTGTGTGTCTGCTCAGCACTATTGTCTGAGTGCAAGCAAGTTTGGAAACAATATAAAATTTTTAAAGAAAATCATAGCTGGTGTGTGTTGAGTGTGAGATTTTTCCGATCTTCACCCTGACAGGATGCATATATAATCACGCTCTCTGCTTTTTTTTGTTACAAATCTGGATTACTTGGGTTTCTGGGGTTTTCTGGGGCTTTCCTGCGTTTAGAGCAGCGTTTGCTCAGCTGCCTCAGTCAGCGAAGTGTGTCGCATCCAGCTGGAGTCTGGCTAAAGACATGAATATTCCAGACGACGATACCAAGTTGCAAAGCTAATCTGTGCTCATTTGGACAGAAGTGTGGAGGAATCATGTGACTTAATTTAGGGACTGAGAAAGTGGATAAAGCATTGTTGTTGAACTTCCTTTAAAGTATATTTTGAAGGACATGCTCAGGTCTGCAGGCTAATGAGAGGGTATTTTTGCTCTTGTCATTTGTTTCCTTTGGTCATGTTGGCATGCCGCATCTCTCCAAGGCCACCTCTATGATGGATGCAGGATTTCGTAGCCCATTATTTGTGATTGTAGAAGCTCTTGAGCCAAATAATTTCAACACGAGCACCAATTCTTTTATTTTCACAATTTTTATTCCCCAACTCCCAGCCAAATCCCCTGCACCCTGAATAAACAAGTCACAAAAAGACCAAATATAGAAAGTAAATAAATATAGAGATAATTACACAAAATAAGTCAATAAATAAAGTTTTATCATAAAGTTTCATAAAATTTCATCACCACAGTTTCTCAAAATCTCATCATACAGAATCTCTCCAGCACACATATCATAGCTTATATTGAGGGAAAAATACCTTGAATAAGTAAGAAAGCACAAATTAACCTGAGATGTCTCATGATCGTAAATCCTGAAGCCAAGTCCCACCTACCTGTTACAAAACAAATAAATAACGTAATGAACTTTACACATCGCCCCATTAACGTTTTCAAGAAGGAGACTAGTGACGATTCTAATAATGGCAGAAAAAGGAGGTGGAGGAGGAGGAACTGTAACTGGGATTTTTCCCATGCAACCTGAGTGTTTCCTTTCTATAGAGCAGGGATCCCCAACTGGTGGCCCACAGGCCAAATGTGGCCCATGGGTCCTATCTATCAGGCCCTCAGATGACTTCTCAAAAAAGAAAAAAAGAAAAATCTTGTACTTTAGTCGCACTTATCTCGGGATTGCATGGTCATAAAATGTCATGCTTGGGCTCATTTTGTTCAGGAGAATCTAAGCTTTCTGAACATATTCATATATCTTCATTTTATTGAGAAATGGCGATTATAAAACATCATGAATGCCACAGAGGGATGAGCACACGGTCTCCTGTCTGTCAGCGGAATATTACGCACGGGGAACGCATGCCTGTTGCCATGGCTATGTAAAAGCTGATAGGACCACTGACCCATCAATCAAATCCTCTGCTAGCCTACTATCCAATCACAGAGAGGGATTTTAAAATTTAGACCACCCACAGAAGTTACATCATCGAGAAGCGATGAAGCTAGGTTTCAGCTCGGAGGCTATCTTGTGCTTTAGTTACATTTATCTCGGGATCGCATGGTCATAAAATGTCATGTTTGGGCTCATTTCGTTCAGGAGAATCTAAGCTTTCCATAGATACTCATACAGTATATCTCCATTTTATTAAGAAATGGTGATTATAAAACACTGCAAACGCTACAACAGAAGTGCTGAGCCCGGTGCCAAGCTGCTCTGGTTGTAAAGGGTTACGTTTAAAAATAAATTAAAATTAGAAAATTGTTTTCCATAGTTATTACCAAATGAGAGGAAAAGATTAGGTCGGATCCCGGGGGCGGGGGGAGTGGTGTAGTGGCCCTTGGCTTGGCATGCTTGGCAATAATTTGGCCCTTGGAGAAAACCAATATATAATATATATTGGTTCTCACTGAGAATGAAAATGAAGAAGAGTGAGATGCAGCCTGATTTCAGCTGATCTAGACTCTCCTCATCTCGTCATCCATTGTCTCATATAATGCAGTCAAACCTCAAACTATTTTGCCTCTGTGCTGTAGCCATAGTTTCTGCTCCATCCTACACAGCAGCTGACTGTGAGGGAAAGTAGGGCAGCAGCTCTGTCCTTCCCTCAGGTAAGGAGGAGCTGACAGTGATAGTATTGATTATCAGTGAGATTATCCAGCTTGGCTCTCTGCTGGATTGATTATTATCCTGGTTACTAAAGCAGCTCTACAGTCTGCGGGCTGTCCTTGAGTCATTTTGTCAGTATATGCTGAATATATGCTGTTTATATGACTTTGTGTCCCTGACAATTGGTGTGCAAAAATTACAAATCACCCATACTGAAGGGTAAAATATAAATAGTCTACACCCGTCAGAGTTCATTAACAGCTTCATTCATTTTGAACTCCAAAGTCTTCAAACTCCAACCAGTTTTGATAACAGTTTGAATCCTGTTTGTTAAAGGACCATACCGGCCATTTTGCATGTTTGAGCCAAATATATTCAGTTTTCATACATGTAACATTACTGAAAATCATTTCCCAAAGCATACTACTGGAACAGTGAATTAAAAATGTTTTTCCTACCTTCCAGACCTCCATTGGTTTCAGTTCATTCTGCTATTAAAATCAACTTGTTGATACTTGAAACGTTCTTGGGATAGGTAATCCATCATTGCCAACAAGACGTGTATTCAGGGTTTTTTTAGAAGTTACCTAATTTTAGCGTTTAAGTGCAATAAAAAGCGTGGAGTGATCTGAAAATACTTCATTTTGTCAGTTCTTCATTACAGCACTTGAATGCACCACTAGGAAGCATTTTCAGATCACTCTGCGCTTTTTATGTGCTTAAACGGTAAAATTACGTAACTTCTAAAATAATCTGAATACACGGCTTGTTGGCGATGATGGAGCGATCTGGAAGGTAGGAAAAACATTTTTAATTCACTGTTCCAGTAGTATGCTTTGGGAAATGATTTTCAGTAATGTTACATGTATGAAAATTGAATATATTTGGCTCAAACATGCAAAATGGGTGGCATGGTTCTTTAAAGAATCATAAGCAATGAATCCAGAAATAAAATGCTGGTTGGGATTCCAGTAAATCACCATTGTGATCTACATTATCATCATTGTGGAAAAAATGACAACAGTTGTTTAGCAGATAAAGCCTGATGACTGTTGCTGAAATGAATAAATTGATATGAAAAACCTGTAAAAGACCCCAGTGTACTTCAAAAGACGGAGAACTTTCAGGACAAAAAGACATCTAACTGTATTTTGGCTGAGACATACATTTTCTTCCATGTAGCTTTGTGTTAAATCGATTAATCAACTTCAACCAAAAATGGCTTAATAACATCATATGATCTGCTGTCATGGATTACCTATCTCAAGTACATTCCAAGTCTCTACAAGTTGATTTTTTTTTTTAGTGTTCTGGAATAAACTGAAACCAGTTCAAAAAGGAAAAACAATTCTAGAATTTACCGCTCCAGTAGTATGTTTTAGGAAATGGTTGGCAGTAACGTAATGTGTATGCAGTTTGTATTAGGCTCAAATACTTAAAATCACTGTTATGCTCCTTTACTGTTGATACTCAGTGACTCATGACGTACTACAACACATTGTCACAGCTTGTTGTGACCTGCTGACCTGCTGTTTAGTCGTTTGTGACGAATCATTTTTGTGGAATTGATGAAATTTTGTCAAGTTGACGCACAACTCCAATCACCCAGTTATCAAACTTATACCTACACGTACCTATACCATCAAACCCTACAGGCCAGATATCAGATATACCCTTTCTTTGCTCTTACTTAACATGCACACACACACACACACACACACACACACGGTCAGTATCATCTCTCAGCTCGTGTCTGTGTTTGTTCTGCTTGCCTCAGCAAAGTGAATTTTCAAGGAGATGCACCAACTTTCTCCACGGAGAACTTTTCCCACACTGCCTGTGAGGCAACCGCCTTGTTTTTCGCTGTGCATCACAATGGCACCGTGCCCTCCTTATCCACTCAAAGGATGAACGTACATGCAAATCTGAGCATGTACGTCCCCCCATCCCTTCCACCTGGGAATCCCTTTGGTTACAGTGAGTAATGTGCTGCCGGCGTCTGCACAGGGAATACTGACAAATATGCTGCAGTCAGAGAAGTGATGTACTGCAGCAGTTAAATAAATTAACACTACGTATCAGTAGGTTGCTGTACATCCTGCATGATTCTCCCTTTGCAAACACTATAGGTTCATTAATCACCGCAGATCTCTGGGGTACTATATACCGTGTACTATGCGGAATGATCCTCATGGAATTGATTCCTATTATGTGTTTATTCCACTTTACCTGCAGTTAGGGCTGGGCGATAAATTGATTTAATTGATTAATTCGAGTTTACGTTTTTGCACGATGTGTAAAATGGCTGAATCAGAAAATCGAGTTTTTTTTAAAAGAAAAAAACTACTATCTAACTATTTTTAACAGGGAAAATGCAGCAGCAGGTTGCTCTCTGTCAGTCAAACCCGTTCCCGTTTTGTGGCGTTAAACCTACAAGCCTTGTTTATATTTTCTCGTGTCCATGAGAGTCCACGGCTCCGCCTGCAGCAGGACGCAGTCTCCAACTTTACCAATCAACAGTCCGTCACTGATGTCATGCCCATGAAGCTTTCAGCAGGTCAGACATGTTAGCAAGATGCTAACAAACACTTGGACTGAAGATGAGCTCGTTTCTAAAAAGGTAACGTCTCTTCATCATTTGGAAGTTGTTCGGTTTTGGCGCGGAGCTCCTATGAACTTTACAGACCCGTTTGCTGCATGCTTCACGGCGTGCAGCAAACGGGTCTCTAGGTGGAAAACTGTAACATACATGTTACATGTAATACTGTAACATGTCAGAGCATCAAGAGGCAGCAGACAGGAAGCTGGACATCGCTGCTAAAACATTTCAGTTTAAATATCTTTGGTTAGAAAGCCCAACAATTTATTATTTTAATAAAGAAAATACTCATTTGAATTAGTTTTTTTTTTTTTTAAATA
>VXCM01005482.1:0-33640 GCA_014773175.1 Lucifuga dentata
CTGAAGCCGAGGGGTGCCAGTTTGCTTACCAGATGCTGGGGGATTATCGTGTTGAAAGCTGAACTGGAATCAACAAACAGCATCCGCATGAAGGTGTTCCTCTCCTCCAAGTGCTGAAGACTCAGATGGAGTGCAGAGGAAATGGCATCCTCTGTGGAGCGGTTCGGGTGATAAGCAAACTGACACGGGTCAAAACCAGAGGGTAGTTTGGAGACCATATGCTGCTTTATGAGCCTCTCAAAGCACTTCATCATTATCGGAGTAAGTGCAACGGGGCGGTAGTCATTCAGGCAGGTTATTGTGGACTTCTTGGGCACTGGTATGATGGTGGCTGTCTTGAAACATGATGGAACAATGGCCTGGTTCAGGGAGATGTTAAAAATGTTTCTATACCCTGGAAGTTTCTGGCTGGATCCATTCAAAATGTAATCCAGGCCAGAATGCAATGTGTTCTGCTCATATTTACACCTCTCGTTAACATGTGTTTTTCCTTATCTGGATGTCATGGATACAGATTGCATGTTCGTGTGACATGTAAATGGGGCCTTGGATTCACAACTTGTAAAGCCGATAATATAAAACGTGACACCATTAATGTGTGAACAATCATGATGACAGCCAATGATTAGATATAATTCAAAGGCGATTGAGATAAAGGTCTAGAAATTTTTGACCTCATCAAAGTGAGTTGTAAATGAGGGAGGCAGCATAACCTGAGTTGTCTCCCACTTGTTAAGGCATCCGGATGAAATGACAGCTAAGACTTCAGCTGTGCCCTATATGATCAAAATCAGCTTGTGAAGGCGAATGATGAGCTCGGATGAAAGGGAAGTTAGGCAAATTAAAAACCCTCTCTGCTATCGGGGAAAACGCAGAAAAGAGAGCTTACATTGATGAAAAGGCAATTTCAGTAAAATCAGAGAGGTTGAAAAGTCTGGGAGGAAAGTATAATGCAATCCTTATAGACAAAGTAAATCCAGGAGTCAAGACTGGATGCCACAAGGTGTTGAGAGTGCTTAGAGAGGTCAGTGTAACTACACAAACTAGATTCATGGTGGATTAAGTTTGGCAGGAGAGTAAGACTAATATCTCTTTTTGCCATTATATCATGCTGATATTTCCATTTTTGACCAAAGCTATATAGTGTTAATTTAGTCAAAAAATCCAGCAATGAAATTTGATTATCCTTGCATATTTTAGTGTTTTCTTTAATTGTTTCATTGTAAATTAATATTTTTTAAAAGCATAATGTATTTCACACTTCTGGAAGCAGCAGCTCATTCTGTCTTTAAAGCAACAGAACATTTTGATTTCTTTCTTTCTTTCTTTCTTTCTTTCTTTCTTTCTTTCTTTCTTTCTTTCTTTCTTTCTTTCTTTTCATCTCAAGCATTCTCAAGTTCTCATTTCATTTCAAACATTTATTTAGTCCAGATTTTACTTAAGAGTCCATAATGGGCTACATGATTTTTTTTAAAAATGCTTTTCCACCCTGGTGAGAGTAAATTTCTAGAGGAATCATGAAAGCTCATTTGTAAAGTTATGTGAATGGTCAAATGAATTATTGCTGGCTATGGCAGCTTAGTTTGCAAAAGTATTATTAATTTTTGGCATCAGCTTTCAAAAAATGACTATATTGGTCATCAAATCTTAATGACACCACATGAGATAACCAAAGCAAAGATTGAGCATTTAAAGACATTTTTCATATAGAGAGAATACCTAGTAGCGTTCCTACATGCACAATCTTCACAGCACAATGTATGTAAAGAGTGTTTTTATTTTGCTTCTCTTTCGCCAAATGAGATGATTTCAAAGATCTGAATGTCATACTGGAGTTGAGGTCAAAATGCCACATGCAATTGGGAAGTACCAATCCCTTAAAAATCCATTTTAATAAACTCAGGGCTAAATACAGCATGGTTGTTGAGCTATTTTTGGTGTCAGAAAACCTCCAAGCAACAGAGTAACAGGAGGCTGATAATCAGTTGCTTTATTCTCACAGTGATGGTAAAAGAATTTGTCTGCGTCAATGTGATGATATGCAGTGCTAATTTTTGTAATGTAATGTATGTATGTATGTATAAATGTGGTATTTACTTGCCTGTCATCATGTGCATTTGTTATAAATTAAAATAAGTGGCTGCCTAAAACTATATACAGACTTAGAAAGTCTTGCATGGTTGGAATTTTTCTGCACATGTGAGACTTAAGTTATGCACATAAACTGGATTGGATGTTAACAGCCGGTGACCTTGAAAAGCACAATTGCAGTCAACTTTTCTCAGCTCACTAAGTTGCTGACTGTCCAAATACTCGACAGTTTGAGCATCATGGTCACTGAGCTCTGTAGGGACTTTCAGGGACTTAATGATCATGTGGCTCATATCCGAATAATGAGTTAACAGGAAACTGGGAGGGGGGATAAACTTTCCCAGGAAGAAGGAAAGAATAATAAACACTACAAAAATATAGAAGGAAAAAATAGTTGGATAAATATTTAGAAATTCAGTATTAGATCTCTAAATTCAAATTTAGAGATTCAGTATTAGAGCATGCTTTACTGTGATGCTACACCCTAAAAATCTGCAGAGCCCAGATGAAGATCCTGCAAATAAATATCGAATATAACTCCAACATCTGTAGGCTCAAACACCTGCAAAGTGATTACTTCAGGGAACTCCCTGTGCAATGAAAAAAAAAAAATTGTAGAGGTATATGGCAATACAAACTTAGCTACAATATGTTAGCAGCCAAGCCTAAACTGCAAGGCTGGAAAGCTTGTAGAAGATGGATGTGTTTGATTTGTTGCCACTACTAGTTTACTCAGTGAGATTTGCAGCCAGGGATTAGAACAGACAAGAGGCATTTGAAGAAACTGAAAAGTGCAGCCTTTGAAAGGACACCAGCTGAGTAAAGAATATAGAAACCTAGAAGTATAGAAAGATTGGGAACAGACATCAGTAAAATATTTTATCATGAGAACAAAAATTGATGGTAAATCACTGTTTTCAACTCTTTGTGCAGCTGTGTTACATAATGATGACTGCTTATTGGAACAATTAATTTTCTGAATTTCTGACATTTAGAGCCAACAGTGTCAGTCATCCCATGCTGAGATGATTAGGGACAATGTTTTAAATGTTAAGATGAAGTGTGGATGCAATGTAGTGTGGATGAATATGATGTTAAACGCAGGTGTGAAAACACTGTTATCCTAATTCAGCCAAATTTCTCTTATGAGAGGTGTTCACTTGACAATCCACAAACTCACAACACACACACATTAACCCTCATGCTGTGTGATAGCTGAAAGTCAGGATCAGTCATGGATCAGCTTATCAGCCCATGCTCACCTAACATCTCTTCCTGTAGTTGAAGCAGTTGGTGGTCTTGGTTGGTGCCTGGTAAACACAACAGAGGTTTCTAATTGCAGATATTATGGCTGTTTCATTTAAAGGGACATGCAGGTGATTTTGCATGTTTTAACCCAATATATACAGCCTGCTTCCTCTTATAGTACTGACAACCATTTCTCAAAGCATACCATTGGAGCAGAAAATATTAGAATTGTTTTTACCTAGCTTCCAGACTGCCATTGGTTTCAGTTCATTCTAGCACACATTTAAAATCAACTTGTAGAGAACTGAAACAAGCTTGAGATAAGTTATCCATCACAGTGAACACAACGTCTATTCATTTTTTAGTTGAAGTAACTTTATTAACTTGTCCGAAGTGGAGCTGCACAGAAAAAAAATTATGTGTCTGAATACAGGAGAAGAAATTAAAAATGACAAATTTGGACATATGTGAGAAGTCAAAACTTTGAATTTTAAGATTGGTGTATCACCTGAACATTTGATTTTGAAAGATTAAAGGATTTGGCAAAATAACAGGAAAACTAAAATCATGTTTTATGTTTTGGAAAATGGTTGTCAGTAATGTAATGTGTGTGCAAGTAGTATTTATTGGATTTAAACATACAAGCTCACCTATGTGGTCCTTTAAGTGTGCCAGTAAGTCAGCATGTAATATCAAAAATGCAGCCATTATTCATGTTTTATATAAGCCTGTGTTTGAGAAATCAAACGTGTGATCTGAGAAAGGTCTAGTATTAACTACCTGATAGGAGAGAGAGGAAAAAAAAGAGAATAAGAACAAACATTGACTGGAGGGTGCCACTAAATTAAAAGCACAGCACCTTCACAAGAGGAAATGAAAAAGCAAACAGAAAGTGTATTGCCTGCAGATAAATTCATTTGTACGAGCAGGCTCCATGTAGATTAATTTGAAATCACCCATTTTATGCAGGTGAGGGTCTTGAATAGAATGACATCATTGCCTTAGTATCTATTTCAGTACATCGTTCACTAGAGGGCGCTCTACATCCCTGCCAGCGGCTGACGTCTGACAAAAATGACGTACCCGGAAGTATTCATATACAACAAAACTGTAGTTTGCTAATCAACAGTCAAGTCTTACAAGCCTTAAAAAGGATATGAAGACTATTCTTCAATATTTCAAACTTTCTCTCTACTAACACTGAAGTGTGGCGGTTCATCTTCTCAAAGATAGATCAAGTAAGTACGTCTGTGGTGATGTTTTAGTTTAGCTTGTTAGCGAGCTAGTCCGTTGCTAAAGCCTATGCTTGTGCCATGCTAATTGATGCTTTCTGATACAGTAATATTTTGTTAATATTTTTTGAGATGTAACAATATGTTTTTTGATCAAGTCACTTAAATTGTTGTTGTGTTTGACTATGAATAAAACTGAGAGGCAACTATAAGCGAAGTGGTCTTTTTCTTCTTGGTTTTTCTTTTAGGAAAACACCAAACACCAGATTCCCTTCTAAAAGCGGCCAGTTTAAATCAGCATTACATTACATTGGCAGATTTATATAGTAGTATCATGATTTAACTGAAGGCCTTAAATCCGTCGGTGCAGTTGTAAATTCTGCATAATATGAGTCGTAGAACGGTACTTAAATTTATTATTAACAAACGTATACTTATGTAACTGTACTCATGATCTTCTGAGATACTCCCGTGAAAAAGTAGCTTGAAAATGTTTAAAAGGAGGGGAGATCTACTGAAATTAAGTGAGTTCGGATGTTGTGCAATATGCCGTATATAACAGAGCACAATGAGGATTGCCGGAGGATTTGGTATAAAATTCTAGTAGATTTACATTTTGCTAAAAAAAAAAAAAAANTAAAAAAAAAAAAAAAGAAAATGCAGTGTAGCATAAAATGTCATATTTTTAAATGGAAATTGGTGGATCCTGTCTTGAAGAAAAATTAACGTCTTCAGGTGAGACATTGCAAGAGAATGTGAAGATGCGTTTGAGTAATTGGGGAGCATCATTTGAGGAATATTCCATATAGCCACACTTTTAATTTTTTATAGTGATACCTTATTATATTTATTAGATGAATTAAAATTTAAACATTTGTTGCCAATCATTTTGCAGGTACAGCAGCTTGTCAGATTGGTGCCTTATCTTCTGCATCAGTTTATCAGTTTACTATTACAGGATTTCTGTGCTGTTTCTATGATACAGATTCATGATCGTCTGACCTGACGCTTGGGAAGACTGTCACATTTCCAGGCCACTCCATGTCTTCTGGCTGTCCACCCCAGTCACCCGCTGTGGCAAAGTCTGAGGTAGCAGTAGAGGGAGAATGCCCACTGCTTGCTACCACTTTCGCCTACTGGGACAACATCCTAGGCCCACGAGTGCGCCACATCTGGGCGCCAAAAGGCGATCAAGCGATGTACCTCAGCGATGGAGAGGTCACCTTTTTGGCCAATCATACACTCAATGGGGAGATTCTGCGCAGTGCTGAGTGTGGGGCAGTGGATGTGAAATTCTTTGTCCTGGCAGAGAAGGGTGTCATCATTGTGTCTCTCATTTTTGATGGCGAGCTGAAAGGGGATAAGAACACGTGTGCCTTGTCCATCATCCTGCCTCAGACAGAGCTGGCATTCTACCTGCCTCTGCACACCATCTGTGTGGAGAGGCTGAAACATGTTATCCGCAAGGGACGTATTTGGATGCAGAAGGTACTGTGCTGCTCATACCAACCCTTGGCTTTTCACTGTTTTACACACACACACACACACACACACTCACACACACACACACATGCTATCCACACAGGAGTCGGTGTTGCCAGATTAATACTTTTTTCCTTCTAAGAGATACTTTAAAATGTATTCCCATACCATTTCTTGATTGGAGTATTAAATAAAAAAAAAATCCATCATCTTTTATTTGGAGCATTAGGAAATCAGACAGCATTGACAGAATAATGAAGTCTCACTGTCCCAGCGGAGAAGTGAGCGAGTTAATTAGCTCTGAGAGATCAAATAGAAAAAAAACTAGCAAAGAAGTAAGACTGGATGTTCTAAACACATTATGAAAAAGGACCTTTGTTATTAGATTGAATGCCAGAAGGCCTGTTTTTTAATCTCATGTAGTGTCAAGCGTTCCATAAGAATCATACTCCTCTATAGCATTGTCATTCTGCTTCCAAAATAGGCTATTAAATGCATCTAATAATACAACTTAAGTAGTATAAATTATGCATACAAGATATGTAATGGACTTTGAAAAGGAACCATCATACCAGGAAAATGCTGTGCTGACTTCTGATTTTTAGTTTCACCATATGACCCTTGCTCTTTACCAGTGCAGTTTTGGCATATATTTTGGTATATATTATGATTTTTTTTAAAAACTTGATATATTAAGTTATTTATAATTTTTCCCTCCTTTGTCAACATTCATCACTTAAAGGACCACACCGGTGATTTTGTATGGTTGAGCTCAATAAATACAGCTCTCATACATGTTACATTCCTGACAATTAATTTACCAAAACATCCTACTGGAGCTGTAAATTTTTTAATTTTTTTCCTCCCTTCCATACTGTCATTTGTTTCAATTCATTCTAGTATTCTATAAAAAATCAACTTGTAGAGATTTGAAACGATCTTGGGATAAACAGTCCATCACAGTGAACACAACGTGTATTAATTTTTTTTTTCCTTGAAGTTGCTTAACAGACCCTTCGTAGAGCTACACAGATGAAAATGTATGTCTTCACCAGGTAATATAGTCCCAACAGAGAAGACAGCTTTTACAACCGTGCTTTCTACAACTACGCATAAGTGTTAGCAGGCGAAACATTACATTTTAAGTGGGTGTGTCAACTTATCCTGCGATGGCTTGGTGGTTAGCACTGTTGCCTCACAACAAAAAGGTCCTGGGTTCGAATCCGACAGGGTCCTTTCTGTGTGTGTTTTGGAAAATGGTTGACATAACGTAACTTGTATATTTATTGGGGTCAAACATGCAGAATCACCGGTAGGTTCTTTAAAATTCTCATCCTTAATGTATTTTGGCCGTTACATTTTGACAAAAATTCACAGACATAATTGAAGAGTTTGCATTAATAATGACAAATCTGTATTTCCTGTTGTTTGTCAACTGATCATAATTGAAAGTAATATCCTGTTTCCCTGTTAAAATCCCACCCACCCAAAAAAAAAAAAAAAAAAANAAAAAAAAAAAAAAAAAAAGGGGGGGATTTCAAGCAAAACTTTAACGCATCATCAGGAATCATTAATATTTTAGTTTTGCCTGGTGTACCTTGAAGCAGTTTGGAAGGAATGCACTTGCCTCTGTCCTCCGTCTAAGTGCTGGGCTAATAGAACCAATATAACGAAGTTATCACATCAAAGCATTCTGTATCTTTATTATTCCTGTAGTGGGAACATATTCTTATCCTTTGGCTGGGAAGAGGACTTTTG
This sequence comes from Lucifuga dentata, assembly GCA_014773175.1. Taxonomy (NCBI): domain Eukaryota; kingdom Metazoa; phylum Chordata; class Actinopteri; order Ophidiiformes; family Bythitidae; genus Lucifuga; species Lucifuga dentata. Next base: position 7,812 of record VXCM01005482.1, read on the forward strand.
AAGTTAATTTGGGATAATGTCTTGCTCAAGGGCACTAGAAAATCTTTGGCGTCATGGCAGACAGAACCTGGGCCCTCTGGTTGGGTAATAATCTTAATCTTAACCATCAGGCTATTCTGCCACCACTGAAATAAACTGTTTTTTTTAAAGATAGAGCTTTGATCCGGCTTAGAAATAAAGAATTGATAGAAAGCAGCACTTCAAAGCAACATCACTAATTTAGATTATTATATATCACTCTGGTACCGGCCAAAGATCCAAAGTCTGTTTTGAATTTCATCAGCTGAATCACGATCCACCTGGATATGTCACCCAGAAATTCTCTGTTTTCTCTTTCGGTCTATTTTAGGGCTACAACATCATCTCAGTGCTGAGCTCCGAGATTGTCCCCATAATGGAACTGCTGGCCTCGATGAAGACACACAGTGTGCCTGAGGATATAGACGTGAGCAACACACACACACACACACACACACACACACACAAGAACATTGTGGGAATACTTTTGCAAAGAAAGGGGAAACATGAAAGAATGAAAAATTAAAGATATATTGACATTATGATATAGTGGCTGCTATGGCAACAGCCCTTCACCGGGCACATTTCCAATTCCTTTTTTTGAAATAAAAATGTATGAATAGCTCCTGCAAACCAAATTTTTCTAGCAACTACATAACTAAAATTTTAATGTTATAGTAAAGTTAGCTTATTCATTTATATGGCAGTGATTGAATATAAGAGCTGTGGGTGGCACTTTACAGATGGCTGATATTTTGAACAAACCCTCTGGCTTCAACTTTGCTAAATGTTGAGGTCTAGATTATTGAGGGTCTCCATATGATTCAACATGTTTGTTTCCTTATAGTACACAAAATGAAACAAAACAAGAACACACATGGCAGAATCTCTCTCTTGCTGTTTTCCTGCATTGTTGCAAGATGGTGTTTTTGCATATTTTCACTGTAGCGCCTGCAAATGTGCACATTAGCACTTTTTGACTTTGTCGAGGCCAAGTTTAAAAATGACACATTTTTGTTTCTCTCCCACCGAGCAGATAAAAGACACCGTGCTAAACGATGATGACATCGGGGACAGCTGCCGTGAGGACTTCCTCCACAAGTAAGCGTTTTGGTCCTGGCAAATGCAAATGGAGATGGATGGTGAACAATGCCCGTTTAACACTTATCAACCTTCCAATGATGAGTAACGGTTCTCCATTTAGCAGAAGTTTCCTCAAGAGGAGCAGAGAAAGTTAAATTGCTCTTTGTGTGGAAGTATAGAAAGTCCATTTTAGTAATGAGCCTCCGAACGCCTCACAGGTTAAAGGAGAAGTCCAGCATTCTGTAGAGATGACTGGATCTTTTTAACTTGGACTTTATTTATTTGGCCTTAAAACATACAGTATGTGCCTCTGAAGCCTTAAAGGATCAGACCGGTGATTTTGCATGTTTGAGCCCAATAAATACAACCGCATACATGTTACGTTACTACCAACCATTTTTCAAAACATAAAAACATATTTTAGGTTTTGTGTTATTTTGCCAAATCCCCTAATCCTTTTAAAATAAAAAGTTCAGGTGCTCACCTTAAAATTCAATATTTCACCTGTTAACACTTAGGCACTTTTATTTTAGTTTCTCTGTAAAAGCCGCCTTCTTCTGGGACTATATTCTGTGGCAAAGACATATATTTTCTTCCATGTAATTCCATGTTGGATCAGGTAAAATAATTAACTTTGACAAAAAAAATTTAATTGATGTTGTGTTTGCTGTGATGTGTTTGCTGTATCTCAAGCACATTTCAAGTCTCCACAAGTTGATTTACAGCGTATTGGAATCAACTCAAACCAATAGCAGTGTGGAAGGTAGGAAAAATATTCTAATATTTACTGCTCCAGTAGTATGTTTTAGAAAATGGTTGGCAGCAGTGTAACATGTATGAGAGTGTGTACAGGTATTTATTGGGCTCAAACGTACAAAATCGCCGTTATGCTCCTTTAAGTTTTTAAATCAGTATAGAATGACTGACTAGCTGTGCATTAGTTGATACATTTGGGATTTAGTCAAAGCACTTATTTGGTGCAATTACTTGCTTCCGAGTTTATGTTAATACTCATTTGATCTTTTGACCAATAAAATGTCAGTTATCAAATTAAAAAAAAAAAAATTAAATTCTCAAGAATATGTCAAAAGACTGGAATAAGAGCCAAATAGCATGGGGATAGTGGTAATTTTAATGGACTACAGTACCAGTGTAGCCCACATTGCAGGCCAAGGGGCAATTACCATCTTAATTGTTCCTCCATGTGAAGCCTCATTAATGTTTTTATGACAAAGTTTCTTGTCCCAATCATTATTTCTTAATGCCATCATTAATAAATATTACCAGTAAAGCTAATTGGCTCTAATTAGCATGTCGTTGTGTTTCAGGGCCATCAGCTCTCATCTCCAGACTTGCGGCTGTTCAATAGTGGTTGGAAGCAACCCTGACAAAGTAAATAAGGTAAATTAAATGGATTAGTGTTTGTGCACAGACAAATTTGTTATGCATTCACATAATTGATGATGCTTTTGAAGGGTTGTGCTGCCAGTTGATTTTAATGAGCCAGACGCAAATTGTATGCACAGCGTTTGAGTTTCTATGTCAGCTTCGATGAAATTAATGCAATGCATAAATTCCGGATTTTGAATGTCAGCCTGAATATGGCAGTTTTCTTATGCAACTATTTCCAAAAAGAGGAGCAAAGTTATATGAGAGGTATGAACAGTGAATAACAAATATTCTACACTATTTATATTATTTTGTAGTTTTTATTGCCTTTAATCTCTGAATTGGGATAAATTTAAACTTCTCTTTTATTTGAAGAAAAATTAAGGTTAAAACAAAAGGCCCTTTATCAACTGACAATGTAAAAATGAAAACCATTACACCATAATTGCCAAGTATGCATAGTACTAATTATTAGTTCTTATGTTAGATTTATCTAATCTGTTTTGCCTTCACTCAAAATCAGTTGCTTTGATTGTACTGCTATCAATCAAAGACAGGGAAGTTTTGAAGGCGCCTCCAGTAAAAGGAGTTGGACTGTGTTATAAATAATAAAATACAATACTTTTTTTTTTTTTTTNTTTTTTTTTTTTTTTTTAACAGATTGTGCGGACGCTCTGCCTCTTCCTCACGCCAGCTGAGAGGAAGTGCTCTCGCCTCTGCAAGGCTGATTCTTCCTTCAAATATGACACAGGCCTGTTTGTTCAGGGCCTGCTCAAGGTAGCCACAACTTCCCTTTAATTGTACCTTGCTTGTTGAATTAGGATCTCTGTACCTGGCTATTGTTTTGTCCAGTTGTTCTGAGCTTAAATGGTTACATTGAGATACTTTTCATTCCCACATTGAGTAGTGTTCGTATTCGTTAATGTATTCGTTTAGTACTTGGAGCTACATGTTCAAACTAAATAGTTTTGATCCAATTAGTTTATTTAGTTTTGTTTACTTGAATCAGCCAGTACATTTTACCTCCATCAAAGAGGTTATATTTTCTTTCTTTTAGTTTCTGTTTTCTCTCTCTTTTTTTTTCTCGTTCATTTATTAGCAGGATTACTGAAAGTTTGTGAGCTGGTTTTTATTGAAACTTGATGGAATGGTGAGGCATGGCCCAGGGAGGATCCCAGAAGATCCCATTAAAATTTGTTGCTGACTAAAAAAAAAAAAAAAAAAAAAAAAAAAAGATTCCTTAACTTTGGGAGATTTTGAGGCGTTTTTCATTATTTTTGTCAGTTTATTCAAACATAATACACTAAACTAAATGAAAAAAAAAATTAGGCATACTTATCTCATAATAGACTAATTATAGTTGGTCTGCATCCAGAAATTACTGTTTCTTATGACAAATACATCAGTTAAATCCTATTGTTGTCATCAATTCTTTGTCTTTTGGGCAGCACAGTGATGCAGTGGTAAGAACTATGCTTCACAGCAAGAAGATTCTGGGTTCAAAGCCCTCTGCCAACTGGAGTTGGTCTGCAGGGGAACATTATGGCTGCTCACCACTCCAAGTGGGAAGGCTGGGTCAAAGGCGGAAGAGAAAATTCCTTCAAACAAGACAAATTTTGCTTGTTTAGCCTTTGAACATTGAAATTATTAGAGATTTTTCAGACAGAGCTGAATATGGCCGTGTCACTTTAAGCTTTTTGTAAGCTGACTAATCAAAAGAAAGAGGAAGAGGGGGTTTAACGTGACGATGTGTGGGCAGACAACACTTGACATGAACCACAACCAGATAATAGCAAAAGCAGCAGCAGAAGTTTTGGCTGGTTAGTGGAGTCAGCATGGCATTCTCTGACGTGTGGATTATTCTTCTGTGGATCAGAAAGAGGTCGAGGGAACGTTTCATTGAATGCAAAATGAGCAGAACAGTGTGAAGAAGCTGTTATGTTGCACCTAAAAAATAATTGTACAAGATTGTAAGATTTCCTTCCTTCCATCCCCAGGACTCCACAGGCAGCTTCGTCTTGCCCTTCCGCCAGGTGCTCTACTCGCCTTACCCAACCACACACATCGACGTCGACATCAATACAGTCAAACAGATGCCGCCCTGCCACGAGCACACGTACAACCAGCGCCGATACATGCGGGCCGAGCTGAGCGCGCTCTGGAAGACAGACAGCGAGGAGGACATACCTCCCGACGCCGTCATTCACACGGACGAAACCTTCACACCTGACCTGTAAGCCACACCCATATCTGTTGCATTGATGTTTTACATTATTGTTATATTTTGTCAGAAGCGAGTGATCTTTTTTTAAATATTCAAAAGTTGAAAAGTCTGATTCAGTGGGTTTTCAATTCAGGCAACACAAATAATTTTAGCTTTTGAAAGTATGCAGATTAACATGACATTCATCCCTTTATTCTCAGGAATATATTTCAAGATGTCATGCATAAAGACACTTTGGTGAAGTCGTTTATAGATGAGGTAAGAATAAAGCAGCTGTTTGTACTGTAACTTCAACATGACCTTTTTATCCAGTGTTGTTTATAGTACAAAGCCGTTACTTCAGTAATTGTTGAAATAAGCCAAATGACAAATATTTATTGGCTCAAGGTGATACGATGTGATTCAGGGAAATGAAAAGCATTAAACTTTCATACTTAACATTTCCAGTTAAAGCGAATAGAAATGAGAAATGATGAGTTGTTTCACTTTCAACATGGAAATTGGTATTATTTATGCACCAAGTCAAGATGTATTGGATGAATTACTTTAAACACTGTAAAATTAAGAATACATCTGGAGATCTTAAGTTTTTTTAATATACAGATTTGCAAAGATATATTTCATTTGACTTCCTGAAATAAATGACGTAGTACATTTAGGCTGTATATTGCATTTTGGTGTGTATTGTTTCCAGCGCCTGCCCATCATTTGCAGTGTAAAAAGAAGCTTGTAAATGGCAAGGTAGCAAATGCATTTTTATATTCTGTGTCGGGTAGCTTTACTGAACAGAATCCAGGACGTGCATCCTTGTATCTCCCTATAAATCACATTTCCATGGCTCCAACTTATTGCTGTAGTCAGTATCTTTGAGAAGAGTCCACAGATGCAGCCATTTATTCCCACAGTAGAATGTGTGTTGATTGCTTTCAGGTGAAAACTTTGTACCGGCAAAATATTGCCATTGGAGGCAGGAAGAACATGCATGCATGCTCAGCCACACATGTTGAAATTTGTCAGTTGAGTCCTAGAATAGGGCCATAAGATCCCCTCCCAAAGTTACAGTTATCAGGTTTTCCCTTGGCAGCAGCAACATGCATCTTTCTCAAGGTTAGCACAAAGGAGCGTATTTTTCTGACCTATTTCAGCAGAGCCGTAGCCTTGACTACTAATTGACATCCTGTGTGGTACCCAGGTGTTCATGCTGAAGCCGGGCCTGTCCCTGCGGAGCACCTATCTGGCCCAGTTCCTGCTGCTGCTCCACAGGAAGGCCCTCACGCTGCTCAAGTACATCGAGGACGAGACGTAAGAGTTGCCAATAAGACTTTTAAAAGAAGAATGAGCCCAAATGGCAAAAAGGGTAGCACCCCATTCCTCTCAGAAAAGCCCGTGCCACAGAAAGAGCGCTTTGTGAAACTCCTCAAAATACCAGTGATGGTAATCCATTTTCAGCTCACTTTTAAATACATCTTCTTCCTTGACTTTCTGCCATTGTTGTTGCTGAGTGTGGGCGAGGCAGGCACATGCAAGCGGCGACATTCCAGTGTTCCAAAAAAACAAAAGATCTTAGTTTTCCCACAATGCAGATTTAATGAGCCTGGGGCTAAAGCTAACTCCCTGGTGAAAGGCTAGTAGGCTCAACCTTTCAGAGTAAATTCCTTTGGGGATTTAGCAAAACTTGTGAGAAGTACACACAGTAGTTTGCCCGTTAAGAGGTAACTTACTTTTTAGTAATAAAAGCGTTGTGCCTGCTTGTCTCACATTATGCCGCAGGATTTTACCGTGGAAGGCCATTTCTACTCTGTGTACGCAACACCAGGGAGCGAGCATTAGCTTTAGCTCCAAGAGAAGGAGCTGCTGGTTGGAAACTTGCTTAATAGGAACTTACTTTTAATATTATGGTTAGCATGAACACACTGCAACTTTATTTATTTATTTATTTTATTAATTTATTTGTCAGGGATAATGCTCATTGATCAACAGTAAAACATTCAGTAAAATTGTAAATGAGACAGAGTTAGTCAAAAGGCTAATTTTCATCTTCATTCCCTGGCCAGATGTTTAAAAGGCACCCTAAAATCTGATAAAATCCATTAATACATAGAATTGTAAAATACATAGAACTGTAAAATACATTCAAAGGTAAAGAACTGTACAAGTGAGGCAACCTTGGTACTACTACATATGTACAAAGCAGGATTTGGTTTGTATATAGCAAAAGACCCTTAAAAGATACAAGCAAAATATTGAGGTCAGATGAGCATGGTCATGGGTGGGGAGAAGTCAGGAGGAATTGGCTAATTCTCTAGGTGGGGAGGGTAACAAACCCTGTGCATTTCTCTGGAATTTACTCATCTCCTTGCCACAAATGTTTGGTGGATGATTTGATGAGCAAGAGAATGATGTAAACCATATGAGGCTGCCACATGTTGTTGCCGATGATGTTTTCATCATCATTATCAAAACTCCAAATGTTGATTTTTGAGTCATTTGATCACTGACATTTCTTCGCCCACCTCAGGCGTTTGTAGAATGTGCACCAGGTTGAATTGAAGGTGATGTGGTGGCTTTTGATGGCCGCTTACCAGACTTACTACATTCATTCACAATAGAATACGTTGAATTTGCTTTCTTCTAAATTCGTAGCATTGCCTTCGATGCACAATACAGCAAGCTTTTTGTCTGTACTCTGATTAAGGCAGAAATATGAGTAAGACTTGTACAATGCAGGAATTAATAGGATTCTGTGGTTCTTCAAATATACTTGACGTGTTGTGTAATTGGAGAGCCTGCCAGATGAGGAAACGTATGCAGAGGTGGCTTACCAATTACATTGTTTACATGCTCAAATAAATCGATCTACAATCACGCAATCGGTCTGTGACTTGGGGTGCAATTGGGGTCCAATTTATGCCCATTTCAGTCTAATTATGGTGTTTACATGACATTGTAATTAAAGTTTTACTGTGCTTGTTAACGTACTGATTTTGTTCGGTTCCTTTCAAAAGACTGAAACATAATTCTAGCTAGTCACGCTCTAGTTCCATCAGGGTTACACTATCCCCCTGCTGGCTGGCCTCCAGACACACACTCTTAAGCTCCTGCAATTCATTTGTGACACCACAACCCTCCATGTCTCTCGCCTTCCCAGCTTTTTTTTTCATGTCATTTACCCTGAGATGACCTGGTCATCTCTCCATCTGCGTTTGACTCATCTCCCTCTGGGCTCCCCAGTAGTGGAATGACCTTGCCATTCTGTTTAGGACCGCATCACTCCCTGTCCTCTGGCGGTAATTGAAAACTTTAACAAGCTCCTCACGTACACCTTTACATTGTTCTTCTAATTGTACCTGATCTTGTTTTTCTCTTGTTTGCAAAATCCATTTTAATCCTTTATCAAGAAGTAGTCCCTAAACTATTTTCTCATGGTTGGATGTAATCTGGATCAAACTATTCTACTTTAACATAACCATTACAGCTTACAATGATGTTTTCTATAGAAAAAAAGAAAAACGTATGACAGGAAATACTACATATTATGTGCTCAAATGATATTGCAATTTTTTTTCTCCTCATGCTTGACATAAAGCAGCGGAAGATTTAATTTGGATTCCATTTGTTCCACGTCCAACTGAGATACAACATTACCTGGGCAAGCAAAACCTCCAATGGTGTTTGCGTCAAAGAATTAAAAATGGACATGTTTCATTGTGTTTTCTAACAACTCTGTGATCTGTGCACCATTTTACAGGTGCCTTGACAGGATTGTTTATGCCGAGTTGCCCTCTTCTATCAGCATACATAATTCATTTTGGCACGGCATTACTGTGCACAGCTGCACCTCAGCTAGATGGTAATGCAAATCCTCTGACCCCGAGTGTTGTAAGTTAATAGTTACAATATCTTTTCCCACTTCGCTTCACAGGCAAAAAGGGAAGAAGCCGTTTCGGTCTCTGCGCAATTTGAAGATGGACTTGGACCTGGTGGTGGAAGGAGATCTTAACATCGTCATGGCTGTCGCCGAGAAGCTAAGAGCTGGACTGCACTCTTTTGTGTTTGGGAAGCCATTCTACACCAGCGTGCAGGAGAGAGATGTGCTCATGAACTTTTAATTATTCACCTGCACTTTGGGAGAGTTGTCAATTTGTTGTCGCATGAACGCATGCACGTTTTTAAACTTGATACCAGACTGCCCTTAGCCTGAGTGTTTGTACGAAATATGCTTTGTTGAAATGAGAAGAATAATTTTGCCTTCCTCTTGTGTCTTGATTGATACAAGGCATAAGTCCAGTGACTGGTCTTTACTGCAGTTATGATCCATTACATATGAAAGTTTTGATATATTGCTTTGAGAATTTGTGAGAATAATACAGTACGTGTGCAATATATTGGATTTAAATTATTCCCTGAGGGATGAATTATTCATACGTTTCATGCCTTAGGTTAATAGAGGGTCTAGATTAACTTATTGTCTTTGAAATTGGCTCAGGTGTTCACAAGGACATTTTCAATTTCAATTAAAAAAAATTATTTATTATTACAGGAGTCGTTAATTTCTGTACTGCCTGTGTTTTACAGTAACCTCAGTTGGCCTTTGAACGTTTGGTACCTGTGGCATTCCATTAAAAATGTAATTTAAATAATGTTTGAACTGCATGTGACTCATGCAGATGAAATAGCTTAAGCAAATAATAAAACAAGCGGATGTCCCACATTTTTTTTTTTTTTTTTTTNTTTTTTTTTTTTTTTTTATCACAGAGTAAAATGAAATCTTCTCTTATCACTCAATCCCTCTTGACAAAGCAGATCTGTCTGTAGCTAACAATGACTTTCATTATTAAATACATTTTGTCAGTTGTGTGTGAAATGGATTTGCACCCACAGAAATAATCAGCTATATGGCTGATTATCAGGCTTATGCTATAAGCCTGATTCAGACAGACACAAATTATCTGTGGGTTTTAAACCCTAGATTAAAGCTAAGCAGTCCAGTTAATATTCTTATTTCTTTCAAAAATGCTAATACTTTTGAAATTTTAAATCTGTTGAATTGACATCTGTCCATTTGCACTACCTTTAATTTTGTAATTTGGATTTTTGAAATAGTTTTTCACTTAGATGTTACTAAGATAGAGTTAACATGTTTTCAGAAGTACATAATTACATAATGCATTTCCAGTTTTCTGTTTGACTTTTCTTCCTTTTCAGTTTATTGAAATTTGTTTAACCTGTGAATTCTTCTTTCTAACTGTACATCAATTTACATAAATGTGGCAACGAATAAAAACTATTATAACAAACCTACAATTACAAATTTCATACTGTTTCCATGTGCTTTAGAAGTGATAAAAATCTAAGGAATGAAAATAGCCTGCATAAGAACAGAATAAGCAGAAACATTTTGAAAGTCTGATCTTCCTCAGCATTGATTTCCAAAACTGAAGGCCCTTGACACCAAAATCCAATCACCTTCATCTCTCATGCTAATCTCTGACTCATAAGATTAAAAAGCTTTGCGATCTAACTGGGGATCAGACTGATCCATGCCTTAACAGTAAAATAAACCAAACACACTTGACAGGTAACAACAATAGAAATTAAGCTATGAGCAATGTTATTTTTCTTAGTTTTGACTGAAATTGTTACAGAACGGACAATTCTGACATGATGACATTGGCATGATGACACTGATGACACTCCTGATCCTTATTGAACTTGAGGATCAGAAGTGTCTGAGCCCCTGAAAGAATATCATACTCCCTTTTTTAGCAACACTAATGGAATTGCAGTGCAAGGTCTTAATGCAAGGTCTTCAGCTTTGGGCACCTATGGCACCTTCAAATCATTGGAAATACCCTAATTACAACAAGGGCACTTGAACTCCCCCACAAAAGCGGTAGTTACAACTGGGAAGACTTTGAACTCTTTGAAAACCCAGACGTTTTTGAAACGGCGTGCCCATGAAAGTCACCATGGCAGCAGCAGTGTCTGTGGTTTTAAAAATTGTGTGAGAATATCAAATCTGTAGCTGGAGTAATACTAAATAAGCTAGCTGTCTTTGTTGAAACAAACAAAATAAAGCAAAACATTTATTTCTTGCTTCATATTGTTCCCACCAAAACCACTCGGACACAGATTATGTCATCTCTTCTAACTCATAAGTTGGACCTTCCCGGGAGGACATGATGGTGCTAGCAGACTCAGCCAAATCCTTCATCCCACTAGTTGTGGCTTTGTTGAAAGATGAAGAGCTGCACCTATTTACATCAATATAAAAGCTACACAAAGCTTTACTTTGGCTGACAGACTACCAAGGCGGTGCAGGACATTATTAATGGAGTTTAACAAGCCAAATATAATTTAAATGATTTCCTTTTACTGCAGAAAGCTTTTACACACCGGGTATTTTGTGTTTGTAAGGCAGTTAAACCAGGTTTCTTCACATGTAGGAGATTTAGTCACAAAGGGCCAAGTATGTAATATGTGAAATAAATGTCCAGGTGGAAAGATATGGTGTATAATAAAAACATCACTGAGCCAAAAAATCACCCTTGAGAATACACCACGTATTGAATAAGCTTGAAAGAATAATAAATTCCTTCCTTGATCAATAAGATACACACCATCAGGCCCGTTGAGAGCCATAACTATGACCCCAACCCCTCCCCCCCCCTTTCAGGAGTTGTAGCTAAATAACATTAAATNAAAAAAAAAAAAAAAAAAAAAAAAAAATGTTTTTGACAATAAAGAGGAGATGATTAGTGACTTTAATTGAAAGAATTCATGAACTTTTGAGTTCTGACTATAATTTCACAGAAATGTAGTTATCCATAAAAGATAACATCTGTAAGGAAACTGGCTTTCTCTAAAACTATTTGATTAAAAAAGCATTTTGAAGATATGAGTGAGTCTGTAATTGCCTCAAGCAAAAAGATAATAATTAGGTGTCCTCTAGCAGGCCTGAGACTGCTGCACATTTAAAAAACAGAGGAATGAATCAGAAGTGAAGAAGCTGTTAATTACTGATAGAATATCTGTGCAGTGAAAGCCTTGAGGATGTCCTGTAGGAATTTAGTTGAAATGACAATCAGAGGACAGGAAAAGGAATTCCTGTGAGCTATCTTAAACTCGCAAACACAGGCAGTTTGTCCTGAAGGGAAGGGCTGGATTGGCAGTGAAAAACTTTAAGTCACTTGTCTTCTTTTAAGCTGAGACTAAAGGAGGTGGAACGGAACAACCTACATTAAACACAGCCGTGTAATGCAATCCTTAGACATTGTGAAGATGCTAATGTATCCTGTTTTCCAGCAGTTTGATATGGATTGGTTTATAATAGAGTAGAAAATGTAATGGTCTTTATGGTCTTTCATTATGACCTCACTGACCTATGTTGCTAATTCAAAAATCAAACGAGCTATTAATCATCTTTTATTTTAGGTTGACGCATTTATCTAGTATTGCTGTCAGAAACGGCTAAAATGGGAGTTTGAACGGTGTTAAATCAAAAACTATATCTTATAGCTTTGTTGCATTATATGACAAAGAAGTAGCCCAAATGAATATTTTGATTTTATGATTTGTGTATAAAATTTTTGGAGTAGGAGAATTTGAATTGTATCTTCTTCTTTAGAAAAGCATAGATGAAGAGGTAGAGTTCAGCCAATCAGCTCTGTGTCCTTAACTGGCATCACCCACTCTAACCAGTACAATAGTCATCCATTATAAAAGCCATCAGACAGGTGACCTCTTTAAAGTTTGAGTTAGTTTCTGGCTAATAGAATGTGGAAACTAAAAATATTAAAATGTCAAAAAAAAAAAAAAAAAAAAAAAAAGGAGTCAAGTTTCAATGTATAAAATTTTAAACCATTTTAGTCCTAAAGATGAAGCTAAATTTCTTGAAGTTTGACAAAAGTTGGAAGTATCTCAGACTTGGAAGAATTTATATTGAACTTTACATGTGAAGGAGTAATGTAAAGGGATGTAAAAGGAAAGGTTTGCATTGAATGAAGACATGCCTCCACAAAATATCTGGTAAAATGACAATTATTTTCATGAATGTTCTACCATTCACATGGATTTAGGGTAGATAAATCAGGGGAAACTTTGACATTATACATTCTTGTCAGCTAAAACATGTTTGAGAAATTCAGATTTAAAAGTAATACCTAAAACAACACTTTGAGAAACAATCTACACACATTATCATGTATGCACATGTATGTGCATGTAACCAAATGCAAATATATATCATGAAACACAATTTAAGGGCAACTAAATAACCTGAACGCCGATGCAGACTGAAAATATATTTTTGAACAAAACGAAACAACTATATTATCAAAACAGCAATATTAAAATCTCAGGACTACAATAAAAACATTCCAATATCGCGTGTGCATGGTTTTCCTGATGCTTTCTTATAATTGGTCAGTATTGTCCTTTCTACCTTCATTCGTCGCTCTAATTGGTCATTTTCTGACTTACCAATTTTCCTATTGGTCATTTGTGCGCATGCCTGTTTTCGGATCAGGAAGCGATGTTAACTGGCAGTCTGCCATGTAAATATTCAACAGAGGAGGCTATTATCTAGCTATGCCGATGACTGACACGAAAAAGGAAAGAAACTCCTGGATAACTGGAGCAGAGATGAAATCACAACCTTTATCAAGCGTGTTAAGGTACCTTACCATTACTTAATGACTTGTTTTTCTAGTTTGGAGAAAGCAGAAGTTATAGGGTGCGGCCTGCTGTCGTATTAGCTTGCTAGCTCCCTTCTGTGCTAACGTGATAGTATTTCGCTTCATAACTGCGTTATCCATGAGCTAAAGCATTATTAGCGGGTTGCACTGGACGAGGCACAAGACAATTGTAGTACAAAGGACAAAACGACACAAGTTAATCAACACTTTTTAAATTTGTGTGTTTCAAGTATTGTAGATAATACTGGGGATATTACTCTAGAGCTAGGATTAGCTTGCTTGGTTTCAGTGTAGTCAAGTACGTTGTGAATTTAACGTTGTTCATATTCAACTAAACATATTAAAATTGCAAGCCGGAAAGCTGTCAGGCTGATTAACGCTAGATTTACTAGTTTAAAGTGTAAATAAAACTAAAGACAATCGATACTGTTCTCCTTTGGCGTTGTTATGCTTTTCAATTCCCCATCGTCTTCCATCCAGCAAAACACAACATGAACGCATACTGAAAGTAGTTTTGCCTGCTAAAGTTTAGATTGAATTAGGTTAAAGTGTTATTTCGTAGATCACCTAAATGGTGAATTTACCAGTGCTTCCAGGTGTTTAGAATGTTATCAGATGTCCTTTATCAAAGTGTGTGGGTTTCCTGATAAGCATGCTCGCAGTTCTGGGTCCTATTTTCAATACAGTTTGGCGCTAGAACTCAGATAGACATTAATGCTGTTTTCCAGTTGTTGCAGGTAGTTTTGTTGTTTTGTTTTGAAGAACAATTCAAAACGCCAGCAATGAATTATTTTGATTGTCTATCTGTGTTTGGTACCTGTATGCTTACCTGTTTAAAACCTTACCCTAATAAAACTACCTGATACCAGAATGGTGACTTGAAAAGGTTCCAATGAAGAGTGGGAATGTACATGCTACTCATTAACATAACGACAGAAGCAATCATACTTTTTAATGCATGTTCCTTTCTCTCCACTGTTATGTCTTTAAGTATAATAAAATACAGAGAGTAGAATAGAATAGAAATAGAATATACTTTATTGTCCCCATGGAGAGTGAAGCACACCTCTAGTGTGATTAAAAAGTTAAAGATAGCTATATATATTAATCATACACATAAAACTCTTACAATATATAGCAAAAGTTGTTTATTGTCATCAAAATATAACTGGGACAAAGCAAACAGGTGATGCTGTTTGCTTTGTCCAACAGCAACTTGGTACCAACAGCAATTATTCAATTAAATTTTCATAAATACAACACATCAGATATCATGAATGGCCCATTAAAAAAAAAGTTACAAGAAAGATAAACCTATATATATGTTTTCACAAATTTAAAAACCAACAGTTTATCAACATCATAATTACAAGGGTCTTACAGTAAAATCTCATTGTCTGGATTCTTACAAACAGATAATCTATCAAAAATGTCCTCATACTTGTTGATATGCTTTGTGTTTGCACTTAATGGGTGATGACTGATACAAAACAGTTTGGGAGTTTCAGCAACTGGTAGGTAGAGGTATATTCACAGTAACTGACTGCATTGAAACACCCACTTCTAAATGAAAACTAAAAACAATCAGGTAACTATGATGAGTCATCGACATCAGTGATGTTATCTTTCTGGAATGGCGGCATAATCTGTATTCTTATCTCAGTATATCAGGCTTGTCAACTCAAAAAGGAATATTACTCCAGGACTGAACTTGTCTTTCAGGAATATTTGCACTGTGAACCATTCCAGTGGACTCATCGGAATGGTTCAATCAGTCATGAGCTCTTCTGAAATGCACACAGACTGTTTATTCAGGCTGCAAACAAACTGCAGCTTTGCATTAGCAGACCCACCCAGTTGATTTTTTTTTTTTTTTTTTTTTTTTTTTTTTAAAGAAAGTGGAACATCTAAATGAGCCTCAGCTTTCTGCCGAATTGTTTGATAGGATAAACAAACCCAGCAGCTATAGACAGAACTGGATCAGCATCTGGCAGGTAGCGGATGCTAAATTCTCAATTCTCTCCAAGACTTCTTGAAGACTGTCAGCTGCAAAAGATCGCAAATGTTTGTTTCTCCAAAAAAAAAAAAAAAAANAAAAAAAAAAAAAAAACAGCATCTGATAGAGACAGATTTTTAGGGACAGTATTTTTCCTGAGCCAGTGCTGGTTAGATTACATCTCAGTGGTATTACAAGCAACGTGATTTAAGGTGGATTAGATGAGGATTTGTGTTTGTGTGTAAGTAACAGTAAGTGTTTGACTCCTAAGCCCAGGCTGATTGCAAGACTCACAAATACCCTTGTTATATACACACGCACACACTTACACACAAAAATACCACCACCACACCAAATAAAATAAGCCTTTGGAAAAAACAAAGTCCACATCACCAAACAAGCCTCATGATTTGTACAGCAGTTGGACATAAAAATTATTGTGATCACTTTTGTGTTATCTAAATCTTAACTACAAAGCCAGAAATCTCTGTCCGTCCATCTGTGGCACCAACATCTCTAGAACCTGGCACTGTATGAAGTTGAAATTCAACAGGTTCATTGCTCAGGACACAAGGATGTGCAGTGTCTTGTGCAAATTTGTTTGGATGAGCGGTTATCGAATTAAGCTGTGCTGGTAAAAAGTAGTTCCGTGTGGCAGGATACGCTCTGGGCATGGAGGTATATGCTCCGCTCCACAGGCACTTATGCCAGGCTGCAGCACAAACCATAAAGTCCAGCCCAGTCTGAACAGGCACGTTTTGAATGGGCACTGCACTAGTCTAACTATAAAGCCAGAAATCTCTGTCTGTACAGTGTCACGTGTGAAGTTGTTTGAATGAGTGGTTCTCAAATTGAGCTGTGCTGGTATAAAGTAGTCTGCACGGCATGATACGCTCCAGCCACAGCGGCGGAATATGCTCCGGGTGCAGCAGCATATGCTCTGCTCCACAGGCATTTGTGGCAGGCTGCGGTGCACACCATAAAGTCCTGCCTGGTCTCAACAGGCACGTTTTCAATGGCCACTGCAACTAGTGTAAAGCAGGTTCTTTTTCCTGCAGCTCCCTGTGCTTAGTTGTTGCACTTAGTTGTTGCTGGATGTGAATGGAAAAAAATCCAGGGCATTAAACAATGTGCGCCTGTACAATAAAAAGATGACATTACTTTGATATATGATGTTTATAAAATAGCAAACACCATATACAGAAGTAATCATCTTTTATTCAGTTCATGAAAATTAAATATAGGTAGGTCTTGAGTTAATCCATCCATCCATCCATTTTCTAAACCTGTTTGTCCTGTTGAGGGTCACGGGAGGGCTGGAGCCTATCCCAGTGGTCATAGGGCGAGAGGCGGGGTTCACCCTGGACAGATCGCCAGTCTANCTGGAGCCTATCCCAGTGGTCATAGGGCGAGAGGCGGGGTTCACCCTGGACAGATCGCCAGTCTATCGCAGGGTCTTGAATTAAGTATCATGGAAATTAAAAACAATTTCCCAGATAATAAAGATACAGATGATATAATAATATAAGTAATAACAATATATAATTAAATATTTTTAATATAATAATACTGTATAATACTATTGTATTTTTGTAATTGTTTATTTCTATTCACATTTTGTCTGAAGGCCTTTCCATTCCAACACTGGTACTTAGCGCACATCCTGGTGACAAATTAAGTGTAAAATTTAAAAAAAAAAAAGACATTGTTAGTGTAGTTGCTATATTTGATGTCTATTTAAGATGNTAAAATTTAAAAAAAAAAAAGACATTGTTAGTGTAGTTGCTATATTTGATGTCTATTTAAGATGAATGATAAGCCGGTACTGATATGCAAACTTGTCTGTTTGGCATAAATGAAGGCTGAGATAAAAACTTCATCACTGTAAGAGTTAATGTCATGACTAAAATAAATGCAAATTATTTGCTGTTGTCAGTCCTGAAACTTTGCTTAGGTTGTTGCATCAATCGATGGGCTGTACTGTTGAATTAGTCTGATATTTGACTATTTTACTTTTAGTCATCAGACTGAGAGCCTGTAGCCATGGATACGCCTGGTTCCAAAACCAATGACACCGGTTTCCTCAGCTTCGGTGGCCTGGATGACTACCTTACCAAACACAACTCCAACATCATCTGGCTCCTCGTGGGTAAGTGGTGGATGCCCGCATTGGCAAAGGAGATAAGATTTTAGCAGTTTCATCCAGAACTCAGTCAACTTTTGCCCATTTAAAGTAAAGACGCTGTTTGCACTTTTTCAGTTTTGCGTCAAGACAAGTTTTATTTGTTTAGCCAATGTCACATGCAATGTCACAAATGACTTTACGAGCCCGCCACCACCCACATGTCAGTGGTTCCTGACCCAGGCCAAGCTCTGTAAGAAGACAAGGAAACGCTCCTAAAACAAAAAAAAAAAAAAAAAAAATACCATATAAGCAGAAAGCATGGTTCAAAAAATGGAAGTAACCGCAGGAAAAACAATTGAGAGAGAGCCCCTCTCTTTGGACAGTCAGGTGTGCAGTAGGTGGGCAAGCCGGCAAATTCCAAAGAGACCAGTAACGACGTAACGATACAGGAAGAAATAATTACAGCAATTAAGTCTTGATCCATAAGCTAGTAGGACAGCAAAATTAGGAGATTTAAAAAAAGACATTTATTGCAATAAAACCTGTTCTGGAATCATCACCAGGCCATATATACGAAGACATAGCTAATTTATTGATTTATTAGAAACATGTTATCTTGTCAGGCATAGATGGAAAAAAAAAGCAAAAACAAAAAAAAAAAAACAGGATTTTAGGCCCAATACTTTCATTTGAGCATTAATGAACTTATCTGCACACTTTGCCATAAGTCATCCTCTGTTGTTGAACACACAAAGACATAGTTAAATTTTGGGGTCATGTTGGTGTGTCACTTGGTTGAGGATGAGGATGAAGGATTGTCTTATTCTTCAGCTATTCTTGACAAAAAAAAAAAAAAAAANAAAAAAAAAAAAAAAAAATATGGGTATTGACCTTGCGAGATGCTCAACTTTATTTAGCAGCTAATCATTACTTTGGTGCTGGACATGTACAGCTCATCTCGGCTGTTTAAGTGGAAATGGGTTTTTTCTCCTGCCGGAAATGGGGTAAATGAGGGCTGCAAAGAATCAACCATAAAGTAAATGTTCGGCCATAAAACCAAAACTAAGAGCTTAAAGAGGCTAAAAGTTTCCATCTTTTAGATTTCATTTTCTGAAAGACTTTAATTAGCGTTTGCTTTTAACTTGAATTTGGGCAACAAAATTGCGAATCGTAATTCTACTGAAGGATGATAAATGATAATGTTGAATTATTTGTTCAGCCCAAGGTATCGATCCCTGCCATTTTTCTTTGTATGAACACAACACTTAAACCTGGAAATTTCTCTTTACGTGCAGCAATGAAGGGGCGTTGTAAACTCATTTAACAGTGATGGTGAGGTACAGTTCTGTCTGTATTGCTGCTATATTCTTTCAAGACTTTGGAAATATAGATGTTTTTTCAGGGACTGCTACTGTCATCATTTTTCTTTTGTGTTTTGTGCTGAGAAAATGAACACCTTGTGTTTAAAGACTGACCGTAGACTTATAAAGGTGCCCTCTCAGTGGTACCGCAAATAAAATAAGAGCAGCGACTCACTGCAGATGTTTTTTTGATTGATTGATTTTATTTTTATTTGTGTCATGCACACAAAATGCCAAGCCCATATGGACTTATAAGACACCGAAATACAGTACATTGTTGGAATGAGGAAAATGTTTAAAGTATGCTGTGAAAGCATCCCAAATAACATCAAGAAAATTAGCCTAATACAAAAACTTTACAACTTAAACAGATAACTTTATCTTCTGTCCCACGATTTACACAGAAAATCTGCAACAAAAAAGCTTCCCTTCCTAAAATACAAATCTAGCCTTTGATAGTCATTCAGCTAAAATAAATCTGCTTTGATTGAACTCATTTTATGAAAAAAATGCAGCGCTTAAATCATCATATAAAGAACAATAAAACATAAAAAATGAATGTAGAATCATCTTTTACCGAATGAGCCCAATACTGTGCTCTTCCCTTTCAGCCACCATTCTGTCCTGTGGATGGATCATCTATTTAACTTATTATAACTCCCGCAACATTGGCCTCATCCTCACCCTCATCGTCAACAGACTCTACAAGGATGGCTACATTCATATCGGTGAGTTCCTCTCAGAGACAAGTCAGAGCATGATGAATGGGGTTCGGGAGCGCCGCCAAAGCCTCCACCTCAATGCTTTAACTCCACCTGCTGAATATTTCATGATGATCCAGGTTCTCTGAGTAATTATCTCCAACAATGGGTCTCTGGGCCCATTGTTGTATTGAGCTACTTAAAGGAGTATACCAGTGATTTAACATGTTTGAGCCCAATAAATACAACCCATATAGACATTAGGTACATTGCAGACTTGTTTTTCCCTGCCTTCAAAACTGCCATTCCAGTATGCTATAAAAATCACCCTGAAGAGACTCTAAACATGCTTGAGATCCATGACAGTGAACCACATGCCATTATTATTTTTTTTGTCAAAGTTACTTCATTTTATTGGTCCAACACGGAGCTCCGGAGCTCCATAGAAGTCAATGTATGTCTCTGCCAGGGAATATCATCCCAGCAGAAGATGGCCTTTACAGAAAAATTAATAACAATTGTGCCTTCTACATTTGGATGTATGTGGTAGCAGATATTAAATTTTAGGTGGATACCTCCTGAACATTTGATTTTGAAAGATTAGGCGATTTGGCAGAATATCACGAAAAATAATATGCGATTTTATGCTGCGAAAAATTTTAACAACCGTGACTTCAGTAGGCTGCATAAGTATTAACAGGCGAAACATCGATTTTTTTTTTTTTTTTTTTTTTTTNAGATTTTGCAAAATATCAGGAAAGCTGAAATATGGTTTTATCCTTTGGGAAATGATTGTCAGTACCCTAACATGTATGAAAATTGAATATGTTAGACTCTAACATGCAAAATGGGAGGTATGGTCCTTTAACATATATGGTCCCTGCAAAAATAAATAAATAAATAAATAACAAATAAAATGTTGGACTAAAATTCCATAGAGCAGGAGCATTCCGTAAAAGGTTAAAATAGGTTGCTTCACCGTCTACAGTTCGACGTTTGCAGAAGTATCAACCTTTTGCATGCAGTTCAGATGATGCAACACCCAAGTCTTGTAAGGGTGCAAAAGTTTGGAAATAAACAGAAACGCAGAGCAAACCGTTACTAACAAGCAGCAAGGTTTGGGTTTGTCTTGCCGAAGTCATGTTGGATGTCTGCATAAAGAAAAAGTATATGTACGGTCTGTGACAGATTCACGGCCCAGTTCCACATCCTCTGTTTACTCAGTTGCTGAAAAGACAAAAATATCACAAAAAAGAGAGGAAAAAAGACACTCGGCACTGCTCATAATGTGTCAGTGTCAGCTGGGATTATTATAGTTAAAATTTCAAATGTTGTCATTTTGTGGCAATAGAAATAAAATTATTAATGTTGGAAATTTATGTTTATTTTCATATTGATCTTTTTTTGCTCAATGACAGTCACACTTTCTCTACAGCAAGACAGAAACAGAGTGATTAAATATGCTTGTTGCGTGTGACCAGTGCTTAAACAAACAGCCAATTATGTCTTAAAGGAGCATACCGATGATTTTGCATGTTTGAGGCCAAGAAATACAACCGACATACACGTTACATTACTGCCAGCCATTTTCCAAAACATACGACTGGCGCAGTACATTTTAGATTTGTTTTGCCGTTGGTTTCAGTTCATTCCAGTACACTATAAAAATCTACTTATAGAGATTTGAAATGTACTTGAGATAGGTAATCCTTCACAGCAAAAACAAACATTGTTCTTGTTTTTTTGTCCAAGTTACTTAATTTAACCGGCCATGGAGCTGCACAGTACGTCTCTGCCAGGGAATATAGTATCAGGAGAAGAAGGTTTTTTCAGAGAAATGGAAAAAGACTGTATACGAGCATTTGGACGTATGTGTTTGCAGGCAAATCATTGAATTTAAGTGTAATGTGCATCATATGAATGTTTAATTTTACAAGATTAGTTGATGTGGCAAAATAATAGGAAAACTAAAATATGTTTATATTTTGGAAAATGGTTGTCAGTAACATAATGTGTATGCGAGTTGTATTTATTGGGCTCAAAGATGCATATCACTGGTATGATCTTTTAACTAAACATTTTAATTAGCAGTTTTTTTTTTCAGCCAATAAAATAAAAACTGAGATTATTGTCTCTAAATTTGCCTGATTTTTCCACCACAGGCTCCTTCTCCTTCTCGGTGCTTTCGGGGAAAGTCATGTTCAGAGACGTCTACTACATCAACCAGGACATGTCGATCAGGTAGCCACGCTGTGCTGCTATTTGCGGCCCTGCGTTGTAATATTGCTGCTCACTTTTGTCATTTATTCCCTCTGTGTTACAGGATACAGGACGGCTTTCTCATATTTCGTTGGTGGAAAATGTACAACCCAAAACAGAAACAGCATGGTGAGCACAGTGTGGAGAAACTAAAAAAAAAAACTGTAGTTGTAGCATCATGTCTCTTATTATTTGTTAATATAACTTAAGCCACAGTATAAGCCACAGTAAAAAATGGTTTCATGTGGGAGAGAACTGTCAGAAAATTTGAAAAAAAAAAAAAAATCATTGAATTTCATAAAAGCAAAGTTGGGTACAAAATCATTGCTAAAACTTTAACAGAAATACTTTGGTGAAAGTCGTCCAAAGGTTTAAAAGCACAAGTACAGTGGTGAACAAACAGCGAGCAGGTGCACCTCAGAGATGTCACAGAGAGCTGTTAGCCATGTTACTAAGCTAGCACTGAAGGACAGACGCATGATGCCTCCCTAGCTGAAGCTGCATCAGAGCTCATTGGACCAGTGTTTCACAGTCTACAATCAGGAGAACATTGTACAGGTCAGAGCTCCATGGACAGTGACCTCATCGAAAGCCATTACTCAAGCAGCGACACGAGGAAGCCAGACGTAAGTTTGCTGAGCTACACAAGAACAAAGCCTTAACCTTCTGGGACTCAATACTTTGGTCAGATGAGACCAAAGTAAACCTGTTTGGCTCTGACGGTGTGCAGAGAGTTTGGTGACATCCAGGAGAAGAGTACAAAGAAGAGTGCTTGATGCCCACTGTTAAACATGGAGACAGTAGCTTCATGGTATGGGGTTGCATGAGCTCGTCAGGGGTGGGAGAGCTGCAGTTCATTGATGGAATCATGAATGCTGACAGTTATTATCAAATACTGAAAGAGAAGATGCTCCTTCACTGAGAAGGCTGAGACGAGCTCAAGATTTCAGCACGACAGTGATAAATGCTGTGCCAAGAAAACTTCTGACTTTTTAAAGAGAAAGAAGGTAAAGGTACTTGACTGGTCCAGCATGTCTCCAGACTTGAATCCACTCCACCTCTGTAATGTGCTCAAAGGGAAAGTGGAGCAACAACAGCTATCCAACCTTCCAAACCTGAATGAAATCATAACAGAAGAGTGGGCTAACATCTCTCAGAGCTCCTGTGCTGATTTATTTCATTCAACGCCAAGATGTGTACAAGCTGTGCTGGCAAACAATGGTGGATCGACAAAATATTAACATTTTTGGTAAGGGGTGTACTTATGTGTTGAAACTATGGTATGTAGAAGATTAGTTAATACAAATTCTGTTTGAAGTGTTTTCCCAATTTCAGTTACATTGATCCAAATGGCTATCCAATCTAGACATTGCCTACAGAAAAGTAAAAACTGTTTTTCTTCTAACAGACAGTGGTGTACTTACTTCTGACTGATACTTATTAGAAAAGCTCTATAAGAGAACACGTTATTGAAGAAAACAATCGTAGAGATACAAATAGGGTGAATGCCCAAACATTAAGAAGTGTTCACTTGTCTTTATGTCCATTGTGGTTAGATCCCAAGGCAGAGACCAGGCTTTATGTGACGGTTAATGGCTTCGAGTTTCACGTCTACAACCGGACCGACCTCTACGCCCGACTGCAGGAGACCTTTGGCTTGGAGCCCACACTCATCCCACCCAAGAAAGATGAGGAGAGGGGGCTGGAGGAGGGGAAAAAGACGCTGGAAAGGTAGGACCAAGGGGCATTGTGGGATTTTAAAATGAGAGAATATGAAAGGAGTCTACCAGCGATCGTAGATGTTTGAGTCCAGCACAATCTGCATACATGTCAGGTTACTGACAGCCATTTCCCAAAATATACTACTTTAGCAGTAAATTTCAGATTTTTTTTTTCCTGCCTTCCAGACTGCCATTGGTTTCAGTTCATTCCAGTAATGCTACTAAAATTAACTTGTATAGACTTGACACATGCTTGAGATACGTAATCCATCACAGCAAACAAAATGTCTGTTTGGGTTTTTTTTGTCAAAGTAACATTATATAACGATGCAAGACTGAGGTGCATGGAAGACAATGTACAGTATGCCTCTGCTAGGGAATGTAGTCCCAGGAGAAGACGGCTTTCACCCAGAAATTAAAACAACCATCCATTCTACAATCATGTTTAAGTGTTAGAGGGCGAAACGTTGAATTTTAAGTTGTGTGTATTACCTGAACATTTGATTTTGAAAGATTAGGGGATTTGTAAAACATGGTTTTGTATTTTGGAAATTGGTTGTCAAGTAATGTAGCACGTATGTGGTTTGCATATATTGGGCTCAAACATGCACAACTGCATGTTTGAGCCTGGTCCTTTAATAACATTGGGACTTGTGCTTAATTATTGTAATACTAGATGAAGTTAAGGAGAGTTATAGAGTTTATTTTCTGAACAATACTTTATTTTATTTAGCTAACACAGCTGTGTCTACATTTCTAAAAAAAAAAAAAAAAAANAAAAAAAAAAAAAAAAAGGAAATGACAATTTTCTTTGACAAATAAATGGACATTTAATGACAAGAAATCAGAACAAGCTACCCACAAACACACACACATTTTTTTCTCTCTACCTCTCCCAGATGTGGATTGTGCAGTAGACTCATTTCCCACTGACAGCCAACTTTATTGTATGGACTGGCAATAAGGTGCTACTAAAATTTTAAAAGGCTGAATGTTTTTATAGTGTGAATATCAAAGCGGAGAGTCCGGACCCCACGTTGTCTTGGCGCTCCCTCATCCCTGTCATCAAAGTTAACATCAGCACGGTGAGTCCCTGAATAATTCCCGCAGATGCTGGGGATGATAAGAATGTGGTCTGGGAATCTGTGTCTTGAAGCTAGATTCCAGTTTTAGACTTCATCTTAAAAATGAATATTCCTTTATTTGAGCATATTCATATGTTGTTTTTCTGCACGGATTCTTGTGTAACTTGTTTACTGTCTGTCCAGCAAAGGAAATGTTCATTGTTTCGGTAGATTGCTATTCTGCTTTTCATAGCTATAAATGCCTGTTCACTTTCTGTTGAGTGGAAGAACTCTACAGCCGTTTCCCTGCATTTCATTGCCAAATTATCCAGAACCGTTGACTAATTCTCACTAATGCAAGGCAAATATTTAGGCCAATGGGTTGTCATTGGACTGAGTCTTTGCTGACTCAACACATCAGGAGCTGTTGGGCATGGATTACCTTCTGGTGTGTAAAAAGGAAGTAATTAGGTGTCTGGATCCAATGGTTGTCCAGGCAACTTGGGTTTGCAACAGAATATTAAACTTCATTTCCAAGCCTGATATGTGGACAAATCTGGAGAAACATTTGGTAATTTAAAACAAAGACACAAATCACCAACAGGAACTAGCAGTGGTGATGAAGAGTTGAACTCTTTGTGATCTGACTGATGCAGCCTGATATTGATGAACCTCACGTTTAGGCATTTGTGCTTTTATCCAAAGGGAAGTACTTGTTAAAAACAAAAAAACAACAAAAAAACAAACAAAAAAAAAAACTACTCAAGGAGCATGTGGTATTCTTGGCAGTCTAATGTGAAGAAGTATCTTTCTTTACACCATCAAGTTTGTGCACCTGTTTGTTAGAACTGCATATGTTCTATTTAAAGGTTCTACACTACCACTCAAAAGTTTGGAATCGCTAGTGATTTTGTGATTAACTTGGTGATACAGTATCACAAACTAAAAATTTGCAGTCCTCAATAAGTTCAGAAGATGCAGAGCAATGACATGACCAGATTGTATAGTTAATCCCATAACAATCTGGGAGAAGGCAGACAGCAGGCTATGGAATAGAATGTTAAAACACAAAAGCAAGGGAGTTGGAACACAGCTGGAGTGCTGCACTAATACAGACTAATACAGTCTAATACAGACTGATGCCTTCATTAAAAATAATTTCTTAAGCCATAGTGGCTACATAATGTGCTCT
>VXCM01005484.1:0-17981 GCA_014773175.1 Lucifuga dentata
TGTTTCTCTCTGCATGTGAAAGTTTTAACCGCTGATCAGATTTTAAATACTTCTCTCATCTTAGTCCATGAAGTGTTTTGTTAGCATGCATAGCTACATCCTGCTGCTATAGGTCAAAGGTCAAAGCGTGCAAATACATGTATCAGATTTGAGTCGCTTAAAAAAGAAAATGAAAAAAATCGGATATAGGCAAAAGATCAAAACTGAGCATCAAGACTTGTAGAATAAATCCAGCCTTACAAAGTCCTTTACTTCTTAATGGACCATGCCGACAATTTTGCATGTTTGAGCCCAACATATACAATCCACACACATTACATTACTGACAACCATTCCCCCCCCAAAACTGGAGCGGTAAATATTAGAATTGTTTTTCCTACCTTCCTGACTGTCATTGGTTTTAATTCATTCCAGTACGTATACAAATAAGCTTGTAGAGACTTGAAACGTGCTGAGATAAATAATCATCACAGCAAACATGACCGTTACATTTTTTGTTAAGATAACTTTATTTAACTAATCCAACATGGAAGATGATGTGCGTCTCCGCCAGGGAAAATAGTCCCAGGAGAAGATGCTTTTACTGTAAAATTAAAAACAACCGTCCCTTCTACATTTGGACTTACATGTTAGCAGCTAGCATTTTAAGATGTGTGCATCACCTGAACATTTGATTTTGAAAATTTGGCAAAATAACAAGAAACTAAAATGGGTTCTGTTTTGGAAAACTGCTGGTAGTAACACAACATGTATGCATGTAGTATTTATTGGCCTTAAATATGCAAAACCACCACTATAGTCCTTTAGCTGAGTACATTTACACCAACTTGCCGGTCAGTGGAACAAGCTGAATGCGTGCATCTTTTCTTTGATATCTAGATGCACTAAACAGATTCTGCGACTTCCTGCTGTTCGCTTCAAGTGTTCCATTTAGTTTTAGTCAAACATTAGACTGAATTATTTTGAATTCAATGATGCAGATACGAATTCTTACAGATACAAACTTTTTGCACAGAGTTTGCACAGTTTTATCCAGTTAAGGATATACAGTCAAGAAATCAGCCGGATCCAGCAGAAATCCAGCTCTTTTTACATTGTTTTGATTACAGAAAGAGTTCTTATTCACCTAAACTTCAAGACAGCATGTTACTGCAGAAAGCTAAAGATAACATGACTCCTTACATGCATGTAAAGCTCGTTATCAGTTCGCTCACCCTGCATCCTCCTCTCCTTTGCTGGCATCAATCTTTCCTCCGTCTGCTCCGTCCTCCTGTGCCTCCTCACCACCCATCAGCTCGGCTCCGTTCTGCTCCTCCTCTCCCTCGTTGCCGTTCTCCTCTGACGTCTCCATGAAAAGATTCTCGGCATCTGCCATTCTGAAGTCGACTATTTAAGAGACTGAGACAAACCAACTTAAAGCCATGCTGGAGGTGAGTTGAATAAAAAACAAACACTGCAGCAAAAACCAGAAGACAAAACGCAGCTGAAAGATGCAAAAACATACTGACAAAAAGCTGATTTATTTATTTGTAGTGCGACAAGAGAATGAAATGATGTCATTAAGATTAGAAACAGATTCAGATTTTGTATTTAATATGAGGCCTGCGGGAAGATTGATGCCACACAATTACAGGCATTAGCATAATGTCTGACAAGTTAATCATGTTAGTCGTCCCCTTCGCTTTATTACTACTTCTTACATATTTTATTCCTTTTAAAATTATGAAAACGTACACAGAACGTTACAGCTACCCAGAAAATATAAATTATAAAAATACTTAAGGTGCTTAGCGTTTTTTTTAATGACAAAATCCTTCATATGATTAATTAAAAGTGTTCCTGGCGTAGTTAGCATAGATAAGCGGTATAGTTTTATTAGAAAGTGAGAAGTTTTCCGGTAAAGAGCGGAGATAAAGCCGAGCTGATCTCCATGTTGAGCGTTCAAGCGGGCCGCGCTTTGCTCCGTTACCGCTCAGGGCAGGATGAGGCCCGGCTAACGAGCTAGCAGCTAGCCAGGCTAACTGGCGCCATTAGAGTATAAAAGCGAATAAAATCCCATAGCCTGTAAAAAAAAATGAACGTTTGATACGAAGCCATAATACGCCTGAGAGTTCATTATTACGGTAAACACACACCGGTCATTCATTGGCTGCATTTAACCTCGTTAGCTTAGCACTGCTCCGCCGCTAACGAACAACCAGCTAGAATTATTGCTCACTGTTAACACATTGATAAAACATGGCGCAGGAAACGTCATAAAGGAACAAACTGTCGCGTGAAGCTGAGCTCCGTATTTAGTGCTGAAGTACACAGCTTAAAATACCAACATGTGCTTACTTTAACTGGAAAACAACGGAGACGCTGCTTGGCTGCTCAAAATGGACACTCTCCAAATTCGCCGCTAACTCGTGGCAAAATATATACAACCGGATATGACCAAGCGTTCGTGCACGTCGTAATAAGAAAGGCTGTGATTTGACAGTGAAAAACAAAGTCGTTATGTGATTGGTTGATTCCACACATTGACGAAAAAAAGAAAAGTGTTTTTCCGGTTTCCTGTTCTTGCACTGCTCTTCGGATTTTGACTGAAAATTAGCGATCATGAGTCATTCATATATGTTTTATTGTGATATCAATGATTGTATTATGTTCTTATCTATTTAATGCGTTCATTGAATATTATTCAGTGAATAATATAAAATCATTCAACGCCACGAGAATAAAGCTGTCGTCCCAGTTCTGCGCAGTTTCCTTTTTAGCAGTGATGCTAACGCACACAGCAAACAGCGGATGTATATAAGACGAGGCCTGTACATGTAAAACACCTGATACATAAAAGCATATTCATACCGGAAGGAATAAACGTTAGTACAAAGACAATTATTTTACCGATTATACAATTTTTATTTATATTTGTAAGAGAAAAGGCAAACCTTGTAGAAGCTTCCTACATTTCTAAATTTTCAGATATTTTATGGCCCAAAACAGGCAGGTGCTTCAATTCTAAAGGTCCAAACAAATTAAGAAATGAGTTACACACACACACACCATTTTTTGATCAGTTTAACTATGCAACGCGTGATTCACGTGACAAAGATGAATAACACTCTTTGTCTTTATTCTGTTAAATTAGAATGAAGCAGTGAGTAGATTAATACTACAAAATAGCCAAAAATAAAATGAATTATTTATTGATATTACTTTGTATTTTCACTTTCAACAAAATCCTTAATTAAAAAAAAAACTTAGCCACAATGCTAAATTTCATTAAAATTGATTTAACTGATCCACATGAAGCTGCACAGAAGACGATGTATTTCTCCAGAAAGTATAGTTCAAGGAGAAGAGACGATGTTTACTGAGACATTAAAAATGCCGTGCCTTCATAATGGTGCATTAGCAGGTGAAATGCTGAATGTTCAGGTAGATTTACCTGCTGAACATTTGATCTTAAAAGATTAGGAGATTTTGCAAAACAACAGGAAAACTAAGACAAGGCTTTATGTTTCTCTTTGTCAGCAATGTAACGTGTACGTATATATTGGGCCCAAATGGCGGAATGGTCCTTTAAATGTGAGTTTTGATGCTCCTCAGCAACACAACATGAAAAAAAGAGATAAAACACTAAAGATTAACTTTAAAAACATACGGTGACACATTTTTATTAGATGACAGTTAAGTGCTACTTTATTCACAGTTACTTTCATTTTAAATTAAAACATTTAGAAAAGGTGATTTATTTAAAAATATCTGAGCATTGGAAAGATTAAAAACATGCTTAAAGTATTTTTACTTTTAAACCATTTCCTTTAAGATTCATAACGCACACCGTCCTGAGAACACGAGTCTTCGCGGCTCCTCGTTCTGAGCAGAACCTGACTGGAGGTCAAAGGTCAGACCAGCTCTCTCTAGGATCGGGATTTGCTGACCCAGTGGTACTTATCGACACGAGGCCCGGTGAAGGTGAAGGTGGCTCGGTAAGACTTGAAGCCTTTCTGGCCTGAGAACTGAGCGCCAGGACCGCCAGGGGGGGGAAGAGGGGGGGCATCCCCGGAAAACAGCTTCCATTTTGAGTACGTTAGCCAAGTTTGAGGAGCGCCGGAAGCAAATTCTGTGAACTGAAGGAGAGAGAAGAGAAAGTCAGGTCTGAAAGAAAGACAGGAACTTCAGTTTCATCTCAACAAAACAAAAAAAATTCACTAAGAAGTGTTGAAACAGCAGAAGTTAAGTATTTTTAGTTAAAAGACAGAAGAGACAGTAACTGCTTTAATTTTCCAGGGTTAATTCCAAACGTCACCTGAGTTCTGCTAAAACGATTCTTCCTGACAGACCAGGTATGAGCAACTGGCGGTCCAAGGGCCAGATACGGCCTGCACCTTTAATCTATTGGCCCTTAGATGATTTCTCAATTAATAAAAATGAAAATAATAAAATTGTTTTCCTTTGTTATTGCCACCACCTGTCAGCAGAGGGCGCTGCTCATTACTGATGCTGCCTTATGAGACGCGTTCCGTTGGCTCTGTGTCGGCCATCGTTGTATGTTGTTGCTACATCAGGTAAAAGAGGAAAGATGAAAACATGGCCAAAAGCTAATATAAGCTAATATAATAAGTTTTATATAATGTGACTCTTTGACCATGAGAATGAATTTATAGGCTCCGCCCTCATCAAAGCTCAGCTACACAATAACCAAATGAAAAAAAAAACATGTATTCCTCATGTTACATTCAACATGGACACGGAAAAGATCACGTCATCATGGAGGCGTTTTACAGTCGCTCGCCAGGTCAAAATTTGAAACCGTGTGAACAGCATCCACAGGAAGTACAAGCATATTCTTCAACGATTGGCTGAGAAAAAAAAAGCACTGAGGAGAAAAAAAGCAAACAAAGGTGAACAACTTTTCCACATGGAGGTGAAGAAAGACGACAAACGGCCGCCACTTCCTGCAGGAGACAAACGTATCTGAGGAACGTTCCTGTCACAGGAAGTGGAAAAATCTACACAACTGATAACCGGAAGAAGATCAAAGCAAGAAGTGGGCGGAGCTAAAGAGCCTCATGAACTCTCAGGACGCACGCAGCTCGCTCGTTTCGTGAAATGAAAACAGGAAAAACCACGAATGCCAGAATAAACGCTCCATTTCAGAGTCCGTATCAGCGCTGAACACGCCGCAGCTTTTAGCCTTAAATCCACCTAAAAAAAAAAAAAAGNAAAAAAAAAAAAAAGCCGTATTTAAGGATTCCTCGCGCAAAACTCAGAATTTAAGACACATCCAACGTGATTTAAAAAAAAATAAAAATCCTCCTAAAATATGACTTTTAAAACGCTCCGGTGCGTCAATCTGAATACATAAAACATTTATTTCTAAAATCTAACATGAGAAAACATTCCCTGTCCTCAAACTCTCCTTCATTCATTTTGAACGTCATGTAGCTGATCACATGTTTTCACTAATCTGTGTTTCACGAGCAAGAAATTCTTCCTTCCTTCGTGCAGCAGGACTTCCTGTTCAGCACGGCTAACAGGAAGTGTTTATGATCTGCATCTAAAGTCTGAAAACAAAACAAAAAGCCTGTTTGCGTTATGCTGGAACATCAGAAGGACAGAAAGGATTTTTAACCTGCTCAGATTGGCCAATCACAGTGCGGCGTCAGACCCGCTCCTCGCCAAATGGCGGCAGCGATGAACTTTTGTTGTGCGAGTGATTTTTGGTGTTTCTGCNCCCGCTCCTCGCCAAATGGCGGCAGCGATGAACTTTTGTTGTGCGAGTGATTTTTGGTGTTTCTGCCTGGACAGAATTTAAAACAACCTGGAAACACTCGTATCTCCACTAAAACTGGTTTTAAACTCGGTGTGACGCGGCGTCAGAAACAGGAAGACGAACACGCGTGTGAAATCAAGCAAAGAACGAAAAAAAAAAACATGTAGCNAAACAGGAAGACGAACACGCGTGTGAAATCAAGCAAAGAACGAAAAAAAAAAACATGTAGCAGCGTTTAGCCTGAGTGTTACGGCATTTTTCTGCGCACCCGGTAAACGCTGTTGGGGTTGCTGACGGTCGGGATGGTTTTGGGCTGGGAGTTGGTGGGCGGGGCTTGAGCGGGGGCGACGGCCGATTGGCTGCTGCTGCTGCTGCTCGTGCTGTTGTCTGCAGACTCCTCCTCCTCCTCGTCTGAAGAGCTTTCTGACTGGACGTCGAGGCTGGCCCGCTCCACGGCGTCCTGGATGCGGCGGGAAAACTCCCCGTCTCCACGGCGACAACCGTCCACCAGCGAGACGCAGAACGGCGAGCTGTGTTCACCGTACCTGAGATTTAAAAAAATAAAAATGATTGGACAACAAGCTCTCCTGAGAAACAGGAAAACTTTGGGAATTCCTTTTAATGAATTTATTAAAAGCGTGCATGCTGCATGAAAAAATGTCCAACAGACCGTAACGTCCAAAAACACGACATTTATGGATGCAGAAGGAATTTAAGGTGAAACTTTTTACCCATTTATGTTGTGCTTTATGAGTCATGGGGTTTGGTTAAAAAAAAAAAAGTAAAAACAGTAAATATAAAAACAAAAAGTGGTTGTTGGTTCTCGTAGCAAATATTAGGATGAGATTCAGAATCTTTTTGGTGAGGAAGAACTGATGAAGACAGCAGCAGAAATAACAGAACATGATGACATGTATGATCAAAAGATTTAAAAACACCAAGATTCCATAAAACCAACAAAAGCAGGAGCGAGATGTGACAGACGGAGCCGGTGTGTTACAAATAATATTTAAATCTACAGTAGAATAAGAGACGTCATTTTTATAGAGAACACACGAAACGTCGCCTGATAGTGAAACTCACTTCATCTTAATATCTACAGTTTCTCTGTCTGTGACACCAACATGTCTAGAACCGTCATGTATGAAGCTGATACTCAGCAGGTTTGTTGCTAAGGACCCAAAGACGTGCAGCGTCATGTATGAAGTTGTTTGGATGAGCGGTTCTCAAACTGAGCTGTGCTGGTAAAAAGTAGTCCACATGGCAGGATACGCTCCGGTCCAGTGTCACGGTTTGAACCCGACCCCGTACAGCTAACAAAGCTAGCTCAGAGAACGTGCAGAGCTAAATGATGGCAGGCTGCAGCACACACTGTAAAGTCCGGTCTGAACACGCGTGTTTTTAACGGTGCACTAATAGTGTTTCATATCCAATAAAACAGGAGGAACATTCAGTGTAAAGAATTAATGCAGAACCAACTTCATAGCTTCAGACGCCACGTTTTACTGGAACATGAAGACAACCTGAACTCACGTTTTATTTGATTAGCATAAAGATCCGTTCAGCATCGCGTCTGACAACTTTTCTCTGAATATTGAGCGTTTTCAGATGAACGCGTGTTATAAAAAACAGCTCCAAACCAGGAACAGATCAGTAGAGACCCGGGTTTAGCCCAGACCTCCGCTAGAAAACCCAGGCATGAGGTAGCTTTGGCTAGCTACCAGAGCTAATAGCTTTGGTAGCTAGCCAATCTATGCCTATCTATAGCTACGGCTAAAGCTAAATATAAATTTTGTTAAATCTGATTAAGAAATGTAACAAATCATTTTACATCTTTTAACTAATAATATTATTGTATATGAAGGTAAAAATCTTTTTAAATGAAAACCTTTACAACGATCTTAACGGCGGTGCTATATGGTGCGTTCCGTCCACCAATTTGGTCCAGTGTCAATCTGTTGACAACACCGTGGTTCTGCCTTGGCTTTAAATTTGGGTAAAAATTCAAATTTGCAAAAATGCTACAAAAAATTCAAAACGCAGTATTAAAAAAGTTTTAGGGCTTTGTGGAAAACATCCAGGGCTTAAGCCGCATAAGCCCCGCCCCTAGCCCCGCCCCTGTCCGAACCTGATTATTTACCAGGATTCAGCCAAAGGTTCTGACCTGCAGGAAACCTCTCCGGGGTCGACCCACAGCGTCAGCTCTGCGGGCAGACCCAGATCCTCGTACCGCACGCCGCTGCGTTCACAGACCTGCTGCAGCACGGGATCCTGCAGACGCACACGGTTCATACGCAGACACCTGGAAACAGAGAACACAACTCTGATGAACATTTTAACACCTGAACGTCTGACTTTGAAACATCAGAGGATTCAGCAAAACAACAGGAAAACTAAAATACGGTTTTATGTTTTGGAAAATGGTTGTCAGTAACGTAACATGTATACAGGTGTATTTATTGGACTCAAACATGCAAAAGTCACCGGTACGGCCCTTTAAGATGTAGCACCAAAGCTTTTAACAGGGTTTGTGTTAAAGCTTAAACAAACACACAACTATTAACAGAATGAAACTTTGCTGTTTTCTGACCTGTAGGCTTGCCCTCTGCTCGGTGCGTTCAGGTGCCAGTGGTTCTTGTAGTTCTCAAAGAGAACCGAGGTGAGGGCGGCGGCGAAGCGTTCCCTGCTGTCATTATCCAGAGAACCGTACCTCCTCACCAGCCGAGCCACGAAGAAGACGGCAGCAGCGATCTCTTCCTTCATGACAAAGAGCTAAAAGCTGCAACAAACAAAAACCACAAATAAAACCAACAAGACAAACGGCTGAGCAAAGAGATCTGCTCAGAGAAAAACTTCCTGTCTCACAAAAACACGAGAAAAAAGACTAAAGCTGCGTTTATCTGGAGCTGAAAGCTTCTTCCTGACATCAGATACTAAACGAGTCTGAGTCTTAATAAGCTGCTGGATAAAACAGCTGAAGGTGAAAAATCACCTGAAGCTGATTAATTTAACGACGCTGCGCTGAAAAAACAAAAAAAAATCTCCATCCTCTAAAACTCTTTTTCCCAAAGCAAATGAAAATATCTGCTAATGCTGTGATTTCAAAGTTTCAGTACAAAAAATATAACAGAAATACGTTGTAACTTAGAACATCTTAGAATAAGTTCCATCACTGCAATCAAATAAGAAACGTAAGACTGAGACTTTTAATCAGAAATTGACTTTTTTTTTTTTTATAAGACGTGTGCGTGTGTGTGTGTGTGTGTGTGTGTGTGTATGTTCATTTAAATTGGCTTGAAAAAAAAAATAATAGAAAAATTAAGCAGACATGAGCACACACACACCGTACATCATGCGAAGAGAATTAGACTTCGCAGCTTTTGTGTACTTTGTGTACTTATGTGTAATTTAAACTGAGCTATCTATTGTAGTTTTGTTTGTAACACTACACGTACTAAATAAAATAAAATGGCAACCTAGAAACATGGATGAAGAAAAAGAATATAAAGACGTAATTTTGACAAAAATGAAACATTAGAAAAAGTCAATATTTTCATCGTGTTATTGAAAATTTATTTTTATAAGCTTTGTCATGATGTGTTATTTAATAGGAAAGAAAAAATACAAGAAAAATATGTTTATTGTTTTGTTTTTTTAGGTTTTTATTTAGAGACCTGGCCAAGATGGCAGCATAAACACACGTTACAACAATAAATTCAAGCTTTTACAATAAATACAAGACAGACAGAATGTATACTTCATACTTTATACAAGGTATTCAAAGATATATAAAGATATATTCACCTCAATTAACCGTCCTGACAGTCTAAAAACAAAAAGACTAAGGCGAACTTAAGGCCAACTTCCTGTTTCTTTAGCATGACTTGAATTCTCCAAAAGTAATGAGACATTTTCACATTATTCTGTAACTTGTTCCATGTAAAGGGGCTGCACTTAAAAGCTAAGATGTTTTATTTTGAAAATCCCAGCAGAACGGAAAAGCCAACAGTTGCTGCGCTAACTTTACTAGTCTTTTCTGATTGGTCGTTCTTACTGAAGTTCTACCGACCAATCAGTGAGCAGTTGTGGGTATTATATATAGTGAGTGTTGCGCGATCTTAAGACATTAATCCGTTGAGTTTTATTAAGACTTTAACGTCGAAGTGTCTGGCCGCGGTAAGACTGGCGCCGGTAAGGCGAGAGTGAAGGCTAAGAGCCGCTCCTCCCGTGCGGGGCTGCAGTTCCCCGTGGGACGCGTCCACAGGCTGTTAAGAAAAAGAAACTATACGCAACGTGTGGGTGCAGGAGCTCCGGTGTATCTGGCAGCGGTGTTGGAGTACCTGATGGCGGAGATTCTGGAACTAGCCGGAAACGCCGCATCATCCCGCGTCACCTGCAGCTGGCCGTCCGCAACGACGAGGAGCTGAACAAGCTGCTGGGCGGCGTGCTGACCGAGAAGACCGTGAAGAGCAAGTAGAGTCCCGGTATCGGACACAACGGCTCTTTTCAGAGCTACGCACCCAGCAAAGAGCCACTTCCTGTTGAGGTTTACGTCAGATAGAAGAAATTGCACAAATTTGTATAGACTGACTCAGTTCCACAAATAGACATTTTATCTTTAATAATCTTCATTTTGGGTTTATAAACAAAGCATCGAATACAACAGTTTCTGAGCAAATTATATATATATATATATTTTTTTTTGTAAAGTACAACAATATTTAAACATCAGGTGTCATAAAAAAAATAAACCAGTCACATGAAGTTTTAAGAACGAATAAAATCAGATTAAATGAATGATGACGGTAAAAGGAAACTACATGATTGGACTGAAGCTATGGGACTAGCTTTTTTTTTTTTTTTTNTTTTTTTTTTTTTTTGTCAGACAACATGACGTCACAATGTTCAAAAATCCTTTTTCTGCTAAACATAACGGTCACATGAATAAGGAGCTGAATTGTTAGTTTTATATAAAGAGGATCTACATGTTAAAATCACTCCTACCAGGGAAAATATACATTAAAGCATCTTCTGACTCAAGTAACTAAGTTTAAAATGTATGTCTCATTTCATGCATAAATCAGCTTAAACAGATTAATTATGTTTATGGCCGTAACGCTGCTGAAGTTTAATAATAAATGGAATCATTCAGTTATGGTCAATAATTTTGTATTTTCATTTTTAGNCTGCTGAAGTTTAATAATAAATGGAATCATTCAGTTATGGTCAATAATTTTGTATTTTCATTTTTAGACAGTTTAATTATAACTTATGTTCAATACTAATTAGACCACTTCAGTAAATATGTATAAAGTTTACATGCTGCAGCAGCTTTCCTTATGACAGCAGTGACGTCACCTATTTCAAATAAAACGCCTTTTTTTTTTTTTTTTTTTNTTTTTTTTTTTTTTTTTTGAGGTAGCACGTCGGTCACTTCGGTAACGTTAAATACAATGTGAGATGAGATGATTTTATTCCCTTAAAAATGTAAAAATGTGGAATTTCCTCATTTAGCAGAATAGAAATCTGTAAGAGAAACATTCAGATTATTAGTTTCACACACAATTATAAAATACATGAAAGAAATAATTAAGCTGTTTGAGTCCCTGATGTGCTTTTCTACACTCATATGTCTCCTTAATTTAAATCTGACAGACTGAAGGTAGAAAATGTTTCTCAGATTAAACGGATTTCATCAAAGCGGGACTGCAGAGTTTGGCTCCGCCCACTGAGCAGCGTGTCTTCATTTACGTCCGCAGAAAGTGATTAAATCCTGAGGCTGTGGAAGGGTTCGCATCAGTTTGTTTCTGCGCGAAAACAGATCATCTGCAAGATGAGCGGAAGAGGAAAAGGAGGCAAAGGACTCGGTAAAGGAGGCGCCAAGCGCCACCGGAAAGTTCTCCGCGACAACATCCAAGGAATTACCAAACCCGCGATTCGCCGCCTGGCTCGCCGTGGCGGCGTGAAGCGTATCTCCGGACTGATCTACGAGGAGACTCGCGGCGTGCTGAAGGTTTTCCTGGAAAACGTGATCCGTGATGCCGTCACGTACACGGAGCACGCCAAGAGGAAGACCGTAACCGCCATGGACGTGGTTTATGCCCTGAAGAGACAAGGTCGCACTCTGTACGGCTTCGGAGGCTAAACGGGCGATTTTTGGAAGCTCAAACCCAACGGCTCTTTTAAGAGCCACCCACTCTGACTAAAGAAGCGAAGTTACTGATACATCAGTCTAAAATGACATCGGTTAATACACAAAATCAGAACAATATATAGAATATCCAGTTCTAGCCGCATCTTTATAAATACGGTTTACACATAAACCGTACTGTCATACAATATCCTAATTTTTGTATTTTTCAGTCTTTATTTAGAAGTTGATGTGCAGGTGCATCTCAAATTAGAATGTCGTGGAAAAGTTCAACATTTTTTGTCAGTTATTTCAGAAAGTCAAAACTATATATTAGACTCATTACATGTAAACTAAAATGTCTCAAACATTTCTTGATTTTAATTTTGATAATTACGGCCTACAGCTCAAAAACATAGAAAAAACGTATCTCAAAATATTAGAATATGTCACGTCAAGTTTGAGTAAATCGCTGTTTATGCAGTATAAATACCGTGAAGCTCTCGGTCAGGGTCAGTACACGCTACCGCAGTCATGGGGAAGACTGCTGACTTGACAGTTGTCCGGAAGACACTCGTTGACACCGTCCACAAGGAGGGTAAGACACAGAAGACCATTGCTGACAGGGCTGGCTGTTCACAGAGTGCTGTATCAAAGCATATTCATGGGAAGTCGACTGGAAGGGCAAAGTGTGGTAGGAAAAGGTGCGCAAGCAAGAGGGATGACCGCAGCCTTGAGAAGAATGTCAAGCAAAGCCGACNGGTAGGAAAAGGTGCGCAAGCAAGAGGGATGACCGCAGCCTTGAGAAGAATGTCAAGCAAAGCCGACTGAAGAACTTGCGGACTGAGGCTGGAGTCAGCGCATCGAGAGCCACCGCACACAGACGTGTCAGGAAACGGGCTACAAGTGTCGCGTTCCTAGTGTCAAGCCACTCCTGAACCAGAGGCAACGTCAGAAGCGTCTTACCTGGGCTAAGGAGGAGAAGAACTGGACCATTGCTCAGTGGTCCAAAGTCCTCTTTTCAGATGAAAGTAAATTTTGCATTTCATTTGGAAATCAAGAGTCTGGAGGAAGAGTGGAGAGGCACAGAACCCAAGTAGCTTGAAGTCCAGTGTGAAGCGTCCACAGTCAGCGATGATTTGGAGTGCCGTGTCGTCTGCTGGTGTTGGTCCACTGTGTTTTATCAAGTCCAACGTCAACGCAGCCGTCTACCAGGAGATTTTAGAGCGCTTCATGCTTCCGTCTGCTGACAAGCTTTATGGAGATGCTGATTTCCTTTTCCATTATTTCAGTTTATGTGTATAAATCTAAAATATATGAAAGTTTCACTGTTTGAATTAAATTACGGGAAAAAATGAACATTTCCATGATGTTCTAATTGTTTGAGATGCACCTGTATGTCTTGATGCTCTGTTCTGGTTATTTGTTACTTTGGAACAGCGACAAAGACTACACAAAGTATCACACTTTCATAGAATTTAAACAAAAATCAGTGCACTACACGCTGGTGGTTAAAACTTGGGCCTCAATTGACATTACTTAAAAAAAAAAAAAAAAAAGGATTAACATTTAAATTGTCCACATATTAGTGATGGGAGAAATGAGGCTTTCTGTAACTTTGAACATTGCTTCGGATGAGTCACAATGTGGAAACGCTCCAATCAGCTGGCGACATCTGCTGGTCAACTACGTGTAACTGCAACAGGAAAACCCTGGCAATTAAAAAAAAAAAAAAGATTCAGTTCCCTGCAATATTTTTATTTAAGCGTAGTCTATAATATGATGAAATTAACAGACCTGCAATTTATGTAGAAAATATGCCGTGCGTATAGGTTGTAATATTTTTTTTTTATAATTTCCTTTGTATAAATAATGTGTGATAATAGTATTACTACGGTATTTGTGTTGTTTGTTTAATTTCAGATATAAGAAGGCGTTTACATCTTCACCTTTATTTGTGTACGACTTGAAAAATGAAATACGAAAGTTGTGTATCTTCCTCCCTCCATTTCTCCAAATCAACCGACACGTTTTCAAACAGCATGACGTAACGAAGCTTCGGTTGGTCACGTGATCTGGTCATTTTAATACACGCCTTGAAGCACTGTTCCAAAACGGAAGTATCGCAAAGGCTTCAAAGAGTTTCAAAATCGCTGCTTCGAGCCCGTTCATCTCTAGAAAGTAGAATAGAAAATAATTCATGTTTTATGTTTTGCTGTTACCTCAAAAACATTGTAATTACACCAAAAATAAGGTAACTTTTATTGCATGTGCACACAAATTTTCTTCTTCTTCTTCTTCTTGATTTATTGGACCATTGAAATCGGCATCCGTGTATTTTGCCCATCATTCTACATGGCAGCTCCTTCTGTAGCGCATGCTCAGTCTCGCGCAAAACCTCAGCCAATCCCATCCGGGGAACAGCACAGCCTTATTTGCATAGCCGCCTATAAATATGGCGCTGCAGCGAGCACTACATCATCCGTCAGGAAAAGTTAGTAGAAAGCGAAGATGCCTGAAAGCGCGAAGTCAGCTTCTAAGAAGGGCTCCAAGAAAGCCGTGGCGAAGTCCGCCAAGCCCGGCAGGAAGAGAAGAAAGACGAGGAAGGAGAGTTACGCTATTTACGTGTACAAAGTGCTGAAGCAGGTTCATCCCGACACCGGCATCTCCTCGAAGGCCATGGGCATCATGAACTCCTTCGTCAACGACATCTTTGAGCGCATCGCCTCGGAAGCGTCTCGTTTGGCTCATTACAACAAGCGCTCCACCATCACGTCCAGAGAGATCCAGACCGCCGTGCGGCTGCTGCTGCCCGGTGAGTTAGCCAAGCACGCCGNACGTCCAGAGAGATCCAGACCGCCGTGCGGCTGCTGCTGCCCGGTGAGTTAGCCAAGCACGCCGTGTCCGAGGGCACCAAGGCCGTGACCAAGTACACGAGCTCCAAGTGAAGCCCACGATCACGCAACAACTCAAAGGCCCTTTTAAGGGCCAAACACCTGTCGCTGAAGAGACTGTTTCTTGTTTCGTAATTTAGTAATTCCGGTCAAAGTGTACCGTAGACTTCATGAATGAAGTCAGGTCCGTGATTTGAACGAAGAAGCTGATCAACACCGTCTGAGGGAACAATCTGCTGTTCTGTTTATTAAAGATCAGTTTGTCTTTGCTGCTCTGCGACTCATTATCCTGTACAGTTTACACGCATTTTTATAAATCAATAAGAAGACACGAAAAGTTGATGTCAGGATCATGTATATTTAACAGCATGCAGAGGTCAGCAGGTCAAAGCTGAGCAATGAACTCAGCCTCAGATCAGAAATTCAGAGATGTCGCTACAATGACAGGAAGTATGGGACGAAGAGGCTGAGTCAGGTGATATGTTCTGAAGGAGCTGAGAAACACCACGGGTGAAATATAGTTTGGGCCATAACGTGGGATTTGATGATCTCTGTGTTGTTTCCGCTTCACTGTTAATACATGGTGTTGCTCACAAGTTGTTTGCAGTACATTAAATATGAGTATGTATGTAATTAAATGTTTATAGTATATATGTATATGTGTAGTTTATACAGTCAAATATAATGAAAGAAATATGAAAGTTTGAAATGTCAATTTACAAGATACTGAATGAGACTGACTGGTACAAGGGTTTTTATTTTGTTTATAAAAAAAAAGTCTTGTTCATATCCTTCAATAAAAACAACTCAAAGATGATGTACTCCAAATATAAGTAGAACAGTTATGCGTGTTTTGACAAAGCTAAATAATCTTACAGCTTTTCATTGACCTTTGAGTCATTCCAGTATTGATTCTATTCAGGCTTCTGCATTTTTGTCACACATTAATCATTAAAAATCATTAATAATCACTATTGTCATTAATTTTTTATTTATTTTCATTTTTAATTGATTTTCTTAGACAAACATCAGTGGCACATTGTGAATAATATAAACTAAGAAAAAAACAGACATGGGATGTCATAATTTATAAGAAAATCTTTACGTGTTGTGGAAAATGGCAAGGAATATTCAATATTTGCAGCAAAAATAATATATTTATTATTCATCAGCAACGCCGTGTCCAGGACAATTCCGACAACACAAACAAATCTGATAATTAAAAATCTGGACGCGACATGTCTCCTGGATGGACTGCAAAAGCTCATTGTTACATGAGAATATTGAGATTTTCATCAGATCATGTTGTTTACGCCGCTTTCTACATTCATATCAAAAGTCATGATGCCACATTAATGAAAAAAGAGTCACATTCTTTTAAAATGTTCTTCAAACTAATGAAAAAACATATTTCAGCCCATATCAATGATAAATGTAGCTCAGACACAAATGTTAGCAGCTCTCTGTGATCAGCATCGGTGTGTTAACCCTCAGCGAGCATCCTCTCATTCCTCCTCCACACGTCACCGTGCTGCTTTCACATCTCTGTCTGCTGGCAAAGCGGTGCGACCTGGAAGTTAAACTGTTCTAAGCTGCTTTAAGAGCGCAAAAGTGAGGAAAAGCCGCTGCGGCGTGTAGAAGGAGAAGGCGTATCAGAGAGCTTTGCTGCTTCAGAGAATTAACGGAAGGAGCCGCCGACACTAAAAAGCTGCCCATTCTGCAGCAGACAGCGGCTCCTCGCTGCTCCAACAGCAAAATCACTTCAAATCTGTTGCTTTCTGCGGATTTTGACCCCAAAACGTGGCAGAGAAAACACAAATGTGGCCACGTTACAGCGGCNTGCTTTCTGCGGATTTTGACCCCAAAACGTGGCAGAGAAAACACAAATGTGGCCACGTTACAGCGGCCACTTTTCTGCATAACATTTCAAATTATAGCCACTGACAAGAGCTCAAGTGAAATAATGTTGAAGCATGAGCTGAACATTAAAGGAATTTATCTTCCTCAAATCTTCATCTGAATCTGATGTCATGTTCAGCTCAATTCTCTGCAGATCTTTTCTAAACTAAAATCATAACTAACCACCAACAAGATAACTGCCAACTCAAATTACAGCTTTTCACTGTAGAGAATTTTGGGGAGGAAAATATCCTGTCAGGCTGGATTCAGGGCTAACTGCTCCTCATTTACATGATCTCTACACAGAAAACTACTGGCTGGTAAAGAATGATTATACAGATTAAGGTTTTCTCTGTGACGTTTTATTTTGAAGATTTCAGATATTGCATAACGGAAACGCTTTAGTTGCTTCAGTTGCTGCTGTAGCTTTACTAGTCTGCCATGATTGGTCAATCTTACTGAAGCTCCATCTGACCAATGAACGAATACTTGGTGTGTGTGTATATATAAGGAGTTCAACGGACATGTAGACTGCTGTAGTTCTCACTCTGATTAATATCTTGTATTTTCTTTTGTGATGGCAAAATGTCTGATACTGTCATGAAGATGAAACGCAACAACTTCTGCTGATTGATTGTTATCGAGCTCAGGAAGTTTGGACAGAAAGGCAGCGGTCTGAAATTTGAACTGAGCTATAAATCTGTCACGTATGATCTGTTAGATGAAAAACTGATTCAGCTGATAATTATCATTGTATGTGATAAATATGGAAAACAAGATGTGGCGTGGAGCTGAAACAAACCGTCAGACAGCAGCACGGTGATCCAACAGTGATCTCAGGAGAAGAACTCTGGAGCAGAAACGTGGATGGAACGTTCCGTGGAGTTTACTGGACTTCAGGCTGATGGATGCTGAATAAGAGACAAGAGCTTCATGATCTCACAGTGGATACACGTTGTCTACATCTCCATACTGCTATCAGAACAGATTGTGGATAAAATTCAGCTGCGTAACCTCTGAGTGTTTGAGTTTTAAGTGGGAAAAGTAATTTTTGGCGAGATTGTTGGTTAATAATCTGGCTTCTATTATGTGATTTCTGCTGATTTAATTTCACGTGAACTTGTGGACATTTTATGCTCATTTGGGGTTTTAATTTATGCTGACATAGGGAGGCGGGACTTATACTCCACCTGAGAACCGTATAGAGGCAACCGCACCGGGCTCCGTTGCCGCTGTAACGTGGCCACATTTGTGTTTTCTCTGCCACGTTTTGGGGTCAAAATCCGCAGAAAGC